>SZWC01009043.1:4492-19345 GCA_023375785.1 Penium margaritaceum
CAGTCAGTCAGTCAGTCAGTCAGTCAGTCAGTCAGTCAGTCAGTCAGTCAGTCAGTCAGTCAGTCAGTCAGTCAGTCAGTCAGTCAGTCAGTCAGTCAGTCAGTCAGTCAGTCAGTCAGTCAGTCACTCCACTACAGCTGGCACTGTCGCTGTTGCTGTTCCTTTCCGTGTCTCCGCTGCCATCACCAATGTTATCCTGTTTCTTTCTCTGTCTCTTACGGTGTTGCTGTTGCTGTCGCTTGTACTGTCATTGTTGCTGTCACTTTCACTTTTTCTGTCGCTGTTCGTGTTGCTGTCGCTTTCGCTTATGCTGTCACTGTCGCTGTCACTGTCACTGTCACTGTCGCTGTCACTGTTTCTGTCCCTTTCACTATCGCTGTCCTGTTACTATCTTTGTCACTGTCACTGTTGCTGTTGCCTTTTCTGTTGTTGTCGCTGTCGCTGTCGCTGTTGCCGTTGCTGTTTCTGTCACTGTTGCTGCCGTTGTCGCTATAGCTGTTGCTATTGCTACCCCTGTCCTACTGCTGTTGTTGTCTCCGTCGCGGCTGGCATTGCTTTCGTTGTCTCAGTCTCTGTCGCTGCTGCTTGTGTTCTCATTGTCAATGTCGTTGTCGCTTTTGCTGTTGCTGCTGCTGGCACTGTCCCTGTTGCTGTTGCTGTCCCTGTAGTTGTCGCCGTCGCAATCACTGTCGTTATCACTGTCTCTGTTTTCACTCTTGCTGTTGCTCTCCCTGTCCCTCTTGCTGTCGCTGTCACAGTCTTAGTTGCAGTCACAGTCGCAGTCGCAGTCGAACACATTCATTCCCTCACGTACTCACTCACTCACTCACTCACGCACTCACTCACTCACTCACTCACTCACTCACTCACTCACTCACTCACTCACTCACTCACTCACTCACCTACCTCACTCATTCACCCACCTTCTCAATCACTGACTCACTCATTCGCTCACTCACTCTCTCACTCACTCACTCTCTCACTCACTCACTCGCTCACTCACTCACTTAATCACTCATTTATACCTCTATGTTTGTTGATTTTTCAGGTTGAGACTGCACAACGGTTCGAATGAAGAAGACCAAGCATGAAGAATTGCCGTCCATCCAACTCGGCGGCTTTGCATGTCCACCATTACCTTAGACACGATATGCTCTTGCACCAAATACTTTCGTGGTTCACCTTGATTTTAGGGTACACACTTTGCATGCTTGCATGTGTGGATTGTGACCATCGTAGTGGTTGTCTACCTAGTTGCCAGAGCACCATTGCGTAGGAGTGAACACTGTGTGAGCATAACCAAAATCTGATGAGCGAGTTGAACTAGAAACACATGTAACGTTGGGGTAAAATTTGTTTCACAATCCGGGAGATTTGGGTTTGGCTTGGTTCGCGGCACACATGTCCAAATCCAAATCCAATGGTTGTGAAGAAAAGGGGGTTAGGTTGATTTCCATCACAGTCGGTGATTGGAAGACCTCCACCCATTTAAGTCGAATGGCTGGTTTGTGGACCTGTTCCACAGGTCCACGGACTTATTAGGTAGATCTATGAGCTTGTGCTCATGGGGCTACTTAATCGGCCCGTGGACTTGTTAAACAGGTTCGCTGACCTGTCATGCAGGTCCGTGGACCTGTCATGCGGGTCTGTGGACCTGTCATGCGGGTCCGCGGACCTGTCACGTGGGTCCGTGGACCTGTCATGCGGGTCCGTGGACCTTTCATGCGGGTCTGTGGACCTGTCATGCGGGTTCGTGAACTTGTTTTCAAAGAATCATATCAAATTTCAAAAATTTCATTGGGTCCGTGGACCTGTCTGAAATTTTCAAAAATTGATTTATTTTTTTGAAAACAGGTCCACGAACCAAAAACAATAGGTTACTATGTAACCCAAAAAATTAGGCAGGATATGTTGAACAACGTCCACCATGGCATTGCAGCATTTTAGGGGTGCGGCACTGATGGGCGAACGAGGGCCGAACATTACACTTTAGCCAAAATGTTTCACAAATGTATACAATTTTCACGCCACGTCGGCGATGTATACGATCAAAAAGCATGACCCCCTTCTCTTTACTTCCATGAATAGGGGTCATGCACATTTGAACTTTTTGACAACCCGGACTTGTAATCATAGAAATGGAACATTCGAAGTTTCAAACAAATACTTGCCCAATCCGATCACATCCCCTCAAAGACGTACGAAGTCGAACATGCATGGATAGATGTTTTTTGATTGGACAAGTGCTTCTAAGAAATTAAGTGAAAAAAGTAGGGCCTTACTTTGATGAGCTGTCATGCTCATGCAAAGGGAAACCGTGGACCACCCATCGAGGTGCATCGGCACCTTGATGGAGGCTGACATGCAGCGGCGGAAGAAATCTAGTCGCGGACCGGGCGGTGGCACAACCGCCTCCGCTCGAGTTTGAGACTGACAGGACCAAACAACTACATCGATGATACACTGATGTTTACCGATGTGTCGATGTCGTTGTATTCCCCATACAGTGGACTCCGTTGGTCAACACTGCTTGGTTTTCTCCAAATCCATGGAAGAGCACATGGAACATCTGTGCGAGATCTTTGAAGTTCTTCGAGAACAGAAGTTCTATGCAAAAGTGAGTGAGTGGAAGTTTGCACAAGATAAGCTCGAATACCTTGGACACATAGTTGGCAAGGATGATATCTGTGTTGACCCACGAAAGGTCCCAGCCATTGTAGACTGGCCACGTCCAGAAAATGTTGGGCAGATTTGGTCTTGCCTTGGCCTTGTAAACTATTTCCGACGGTTTATGTAAGGGTATTCGACCCTGGTAGCGCCGCTAATCGGGCTCACATGAAAAGACGTGCATTAGGATTTGACTTCCGACTGCGAGATTGCCTTTCTCAAATTCAAAGAGCTTCTACCCACAGCTCTTGTCTCAGCTCTCTCTGACACACTGCAACCGTGGGAGGTGCGATGTGATGCGTCGATAGTAGGAATTAGAGCAGTCCTCATGCAAACTGGTCATCCAGTTGCGTATAAGAGCCAAAATCTCATCCCCGCACAGATGCGGTACACGGCTGGGGATCAAGAACTCCTTGCGGTAGTACACACTTTTAAAATGTGACGTTGCTACCTAGAGGGTGCTGAAGGGGGTGTGATGATTGTGACGGACCATAACCCATTGGCGTTTTTCAAAATGCTACCAAACCTTTTAACACGATAGGTGTGTTGGAGCGAATACCTCAGTTGATTCTTGTTCACATGGGAACATTGGTCATGACGCATCAACGTTGCCAATCGACTATGCCAACATCCTATAGAAGTTAAGGAAACCACCGAGGTTGGTACGTGTTTTGTGGCCATTGCGACAGTAATGGTGTAAACACGAAAGCTCCCTGCACCTTTGCGGCAACCACCTTGAGAGATTATCGAATAAAACGGTTTTGTAAACAAGATTCGATGGGATACTATGTAGATTCTTTGTTTCAAGACTCTTGAAATCTAGACAAGTACGGATTGGTGGAGGCCGCAGGAATGTTTTGGTATGGAGAACAAGTTGTTGTGCTAGACTCTAGAGACCTTCAAGTGAATGTTATCTCCCAATTCCACGACTCACATGTCTCAGGTCATGTGGGACCTCAAAAGACTGGACAATCACTCTCGGACCACTATTAATAGCCAGGATGGAGTGTCGATGTCCAAAACATTACATGAAATGTGACCCATATCTTTGGAATAAGGCTAGTAACAAAAAGCCTTCTGGTCTCCTCCAACAACTTTCCATCATTGGGACTCCTTGGGAGTGCTTCAACGTGGACTTCATTACTGGTCTTCCGGACACGGCCTGTGGCCATGATGCAATACTAGTGGTTGTGGATCTTCTGACGAAGACGACGCACTGTATTCCTTCATCAACTAATGTGAATGCAAAGGACACCACTTTTCTCTTCTTTGAGGGTATCGTAAAGTACCACGGCTTACCGTTATGCATTATCTTTGACCAAGATAGAAAGTATGCTAATAAGTTCTAGCAAAAGATGCAGGAGTATGTCACAAATGTTGACAACATTTTACCTCAAACTAACGGATAAACAGAGTGCATGAATCGCACTCAAGAGCAGGTGCTTCATATGTACATGGACCCGATCATGAATGACATGGACAAATTCATAGCACCGACAGAGTTTGCAGTGAATAACTCAAAAAAAAGTATACATAGTTCACATTGTTTGTTTTGAACAGTGGTCGGCATCTAGTGGTGTCCTCTTCATTGGCGAAGAGTGGGAGTACAACAGGTCATGTTCCTTCTGGTCAAGCCTTTGAAGAGCACATAGATGCCTTGTCATAGTAGTCAAAGGGTCACCTTCAAGCTGCTTGGCAACGACAAAAGGCATATGCCGAAAAAAGTCGTCGTGAGGTCTTGTTTGACATTGGTGGCAAAGTGCTACTTAGCACTAAGAATCTTCAGCTCAAGTCGCCAGGGGAGCAAAAACTTCTACCGAGGTAGATTGGGCTGTTTTCCATCGTTGCACACATCGGGCCAATGGCATACCAATTGCTGCTTCCGCCGAGTTAAGAGATACATGACGTGTTTCATGTGAGCCTGTTGGCTCCATACATGGCAGAGAGAACCGTTCAACCACCCTGGGTAATCCTTACTGTCGATGGCCAATACGAGGTTCTTTGTCTACTCCAACATCAAGAGCGTACACCACGACCCTGGGTTGTTGGGGAATACCTCTTTCATTGGGCCGGGTGTGGACCTGAACAAAACTCATGGGAGCTCGAATCTCGATTGCCCACAGGAATTGCCAACAAGTACTGGAGCAAGCTAGCAGCTCGCACAAATTGATGCGTGGCAGGAGGCACCACTTGAACGCGGAAAAAGTGAATAACATTCCTACAGGGCGGCATTCATGGACTGCGACAATAGGAGGTTGGTGACGCCCAACATGGTTGTCGCGCGGACGCTCCAACCTGAAGGGGGGAGGCAACTAGTCGTGTTGACCGACAAGCTATAGCTTAGTTCCAAGTGCCTTGCACGTGTTCATGTCTTAGCTAGAGATTGGAGATTATTGAATCTTCTTTCACAATGTTGAAGCTTCACTGCCCAATACTCCTATGTGTTATTCATGAAACGGGACGGAATTCATAGTAAGTGGGAAGGAATGTAGCCAGAGGGCCGGTTCGGCCCTCCCTGCCCTCGCGACAAGCGAGGGCTGGCTGGTGGCCACCCACGCACTGGCCACTGACCAGCTGGTAGCCGGCCGGCTGGGTGGCCGGCAGCCTGTCAGGTGACCGGCCGGCCACTCGCCGGCCAACCCCAGCCGCTGATCGAGCTGGGGGCTTGATCGGTGGCTGAGGGGCCACCAGGCCTTGCGAGCGAGGCTAGTGGCCCTGCACCCTCACCCTTGTCCCCTCGCAAGGGGAGGGGGTAAGCAAGAGAGAGGGCAAGCGACCGGCACAAAACTGGGCGTAGAATTGTCCAGCGTGCCTTGCACGCGACAATTTGGCACCGTCGCGTAAGAAAATCAAAGTCGCAGATTAGCGCAACTTCAATAGATAATGCGGTAAAACTCGTGCGAGCTCACGAGTTTGAGGTATGAATCCCTTGTTCGGGTCCCAGTACAAGGGGGTGAGGTTTAAGACGGAAATGGGCCTCTGGAGGCTCAAATTACTTGAGTTTCCCTGCTCAGGGTTATTGACAACGATTGCTCCTGAGTACTGCGGGGGGAAAACCCCCTCACACGGCCTGAGATTGCTATTCTGCGAACTCCAATGACAACATTGAGCAGGAGCTAGAGCTATGAACCGTTACAGCCCAGCAGGAAGTATGCGTCGGGTTTGGAGAGGAGGTAGAGAAAAAATGGGGAAGTAGCGGGGACACTTCTGTGCTGCTTGGCGGTGCTGTCGCCACGTGCGTAGGCTCTGTCGCCACGTGCGTAGGCTCTGTCGGCGGCGTAATGCCTCTTCACGTTAGCCGCATGACCGCCTAGGCTACCACCGCCGTGGGATCAATGCTGCAAATAAATTCAATAGCATTATCCACGCATTCGGAGCGTTTTGAAGCTGCAGGCAAGGCTAACTCTTTCGGGAAAACCCCGACAGAGTTTCCCCTGCACTGTCGCAAATGGAGGCCCACCAACATTAACTGGTGTTGGAGTGATGCTCCTCACCATAGCAGGAGTGTCTCCAAAAGGAACACCAAACAGACAAGCCCTAGTGGCTTAGTGGTTAATGGTGTCCACCTCTAGAGGCAGGGGCCCGGGTTCAAGTCCCACAAGATCAGTTTCTGCCCTGCCTCAAGGGAGGCGGAAAATGGATGCTAGGAAGCTAGTTCAACCTCTAGAATTCCTCCTTGAGTTTCTACAAGGCTAGGTGAGGGTCTAGGAAGGTGGCACACCTTCTAGAAGGGGTGACTTTTCCTACAAGGCATCTAGAGGTGTCTTGGTCTTCCGGATATCTTCCCTCCTACTAGAAGCAAGCTGAGGAATCTAGGAAGGGACAGAAGCTTCTAGAGGAAGGAAGGGATGCCTTCCTAGGTGGGGAAAAGGACAGCCTATCAAGGGCCACTCTAGAAGCCAAAGAATCTGCTAGGAAGCTTCAAACATGGCATGCTTTGGTGTTCTTTAAAGCTTAGATCAGTGCTTAAAAAATTCCACTGCTTGTGAGCCTTGATCAAGAGTTCATTCCCAGTAAATTGAGGCCAAAACTATTGCCTCACTCTCTGACTAGTTTTCCGGCATCCTTGGAACTAGTTGCCTCCATAGTTTCAGTCTCTCTAAAAACAGTTGGTGCTGTGAACCAGCCAGTGCTAGGGACCCTCCAGGGTGCACACTCACCCGCAGGCCAACAAAGGGTTATGGGCCCACGCCTCTAAGGGGTTCCAAGCCAGCTTGAGTTCACGCTTCCAATAGCAAGACATGGCGACCAGCGAGCAAGAGAGCAGCCGTACTGTCCTTATGTTTGATGGGACAGGCTTTGCCTTGTGGAGGTGGCAGTTTGAGGTCTTCCTCAACTACAAGGGATTGCTTGATCTCGTAAAGGGTGATGAGACTGATCCGCTGGCGACTGCAACGGCTGAGGTGAAGGAGGCATACAAGAAGCGCAACAAAAAGGCGTTGGCGCTCCTTGTGTCCGCGTTATGCCCACCACAACTTGGGTACATCCAAGGATGCACCCTGGCCACAGACGCATGGTCAAAACTCTGCTCCATCTACCAGTCAAGCAACCTCGCCAATCAGCTCTTCATCTTCAAACGGCTCGTCACCCTCTGAGCCAACGAAGGTGACAACATCATGGAGATCATGCAGCAGATTGAGTTACTCGCAGTGGAGTGCGTGGCCACTGGTTGGGAGGTTGACTCTCAGTTGCAAGCTATGATCCTTCTTCTGGCCTTGCCGGAAAGTTGGAGTCCCATGATCACAGCCCTTGGTGGCTGGCCTTCTGACAAGCTAAAGTACCCAAAGGTTACTGAGTACATACGCAACGAGTGGATACAACGTGGCGGTCGAGAGAGTGCAGCGGCATCAAGTTCTGTGTACACTGTTCATCCTCATTGTGGAGGCCGAGGCGAAAAGTGGAAGGGAGCCAAACAGGGCACCAAGAAGGGTGACAAGAACGGGGAGTGCTTCAACTACGGCAAGGAGGGCCACTATGCATGCAACTGCCCCAAGAAGAAGCCAGACTAGTTGCAGCGGGGTGGGAAGAAAAATGAGCAGACACTCATGGCGTACAACTCCACCGACTTGAAGGATCCGGGAGTTGTCGTCATTGACTCCGGATCAGGCCGCCACACACAATGCAACAGCGCTGCATTTGTCACCTACAGCGCCTCGGAGAGACGCATGACGGTGGCCAACGGCAAAACAGAGGTGGCCGCCGGGGAGGGTAATGTCCGCATTGAGACCATTGTGGATGGCAAACTTGTCACGAGCACAATCCACGACGTGCTCCACATGCCCAACTTTGGGACAAACCTGCTCTCCATTAGCTGCCTCACCGACAAGGGACTTGAGGTGCTCTTCACAAAGAAGGAGGCTGTCATCCGCAAGGAGGGCAAAGGCAAGGTTATTGCGCGCGCCAAGAGAGAGGACGACTTGTACGTGCTACGCACAAAGATCCTCGGCAGCCGGGCGGGGTCCAACGCCACCAATCTTGCAACGAAGGATGGAGACCTGGACTTGTGGCACCGCCGACTTTGCCATGTTTCTCCATCGACGGTGAAAGAGATGGCAAAGAGAGAGAGGTGGTGTGAGGTCTCCAATTTAGTGGCCTTGATGGAACCAAGGAGACCCTGTATGAGCCATGCGTCATCGGCAAATCAACGCGGCAACCGTTTGTGGCAAAGGGGAGGCGTGCATCAACAAAGTTGGCAGTGGTACACACAGATGTGTGTGGACCACTTGAGAGCTCCATCGGCGGAGCTTGCTACTTCCTCACCTTCATCGACGACCATAGCCGCAAATTGTACATCTACTTCATGAAGCGGAAGAGCGAAGTCCTTGCATGCATGCAAGAGTTTGTGGCAGATGTGGAGCAGCAGACATAGTTGAAGGTGAAGGCGTTCCGGAGCAACAACGGCGATGAATATGTGGGCTGCCTTGGGTGGATGAAGAGTAAGGGAATTGAGTGGCAGAAAACAACTCCACACTCCACGCAACAGAATGGCATCGCAGAGAGAGCGAATCGCACAATCCTTAACATGGTGTGATCCATGTTGAGCGACGCCGGCCTTCAACAACGGTATTGGGCGGAGGCGACACGGACAGCGGCATACAAAATGAACCTTACATCGACCAAGCCATTGAAGGACAAGGAGAGCAAGGCGTGGAAGATGCCACAAGAGGTGTGGAGCGGGAGGAAGCCGGCAGTAGGTCACCTCCGCACATTTGGTTGTGTTGCACATGCGGTTGTGCAGGCACGTGAAGGACGGAGCAAGCTGGACCCACGAACCCGCCGGTGTATTTTCCTTGGGAATGAGATCGGAAGCAAGGCATACCGGCTCTTTGACCCAAGGAGGCAGCAGATTGTGCAGAGTCGCAATGTCACATTTGACGAGAAAAGCCGTTGGACGGATGAGGAGGCAGGTCTCTCCAAAAGGGGGGAGTGGCTGCCACTCCTTGAGGGGGAGATGCCGGAGGACGTGAATGAGGGTGGCGTCCTCGCATCAGCACCAACTGGAGAGGGTCGCCCAAGGGATGGGCGAGTGGCAGAATTTGTTTTGGCCAGTTCAGATGAGGAATCCGAAGCACCGGAGATGGACGTGGAGGCGGAGAGTCGACCGATGTCTCCAAGATCTCCAAGGGAGGGGGAGCAGGTGCTTGGAGAGGATGGCACCAAAAGGGGACAGCAACAAGAACAACCGCCTCAACAACCCTGCACGAGCAGCCGTGTGCAAAGAAGGACAAAGAGGTACGATGACAACAAGGGCATTTGGACTGGGTTCGCACAAGTCTTCTTCATGCAAGAGGAGCTTGACGGAGGCACTGCACCGGAAGGATGGGGCTGAGTGGGAGGGAGAAATAAAATCTGAGCTCGCCTCCCATGAGGAGAAAGGCTCTTCAGTTACAGGTTGAGCATGTACAACTGCCATGGGTGATGCGCAAGGGGGAGATTGTTGAAGTGATGCTCTTCACCATAGCAGGAGTGAATCCAACAAAGAACACCAAAAAGACAAGCCCTAGTGGCTTAGTGGTTAATGGTGTCCACCTCTAGAGGCAGGGGCACGGGTTCAAGTCCCACAAGATCAGTTTCTGCCCTGCCTCAAGGGAGGTGGAAAATAGATGCCAGGAAGCTTGAGTTTCTAGAAGGCTAGGTGAGGGTCAAGGAAGGTGGCACACCTTCTAGAAGGGGTGACTTGTCCTACAAGGCATCTAGAGGTGTCTTGGTCTTCTGGATACCTTCCCTCCTACTAGAAGTAAGCTGAGGAATCTAGGAAGGGGCAGAAGCTTCTAGAGGAAGGAAGGGATGCCTTCCTAGGTGGGGAAAAGGACAGCCTATCAAGGGCCACTCTAGAAGCCATAGAATCTGCTAGAAAGCTTCAAATCTGGCATGCTTTGGTGTTCTGGAAAGCTTAGATCAGTGGCTATAAAATTCCACTGCTTGTGAGCCTTGATCAAGAGTTCATTCCCAGTCGATTGAGGCCAAAACTATTGCCTCACTCTCTGACTAGTTTTCTGCCATCCTTGGAACCAGTTGCCTCCATAGTTTCAGTCTCTCCAAAAACAGTTGGTGGTGTGTACCAGCCAGTGCTAGGGACCCTCCAGGGTGCACACTCACCCTCAAGCCAACAACTGGCACCTATACAAAACTTCTACTGCTCAGTCTGTTGCATCCGCTACGCTATGGATCTGATACCAAAAAGGGAACCCATATAGTGCGCAGGTTGAGGCAGCAGCGTTGTTGATGCAGCATGCAGGATCCCACGCTCATTGGTTGCCGCTGTCACTAATGCAGAGCGACAACGGTTCCGTTCCCCGCTGTGTCTGCTGCACTAGAGTATAAGTCTGAGGGCTTTTGTTTTTTACTCCGAAGTTTACGCGCCAGAGTTAGTGCCAGAACTGCAGCTGGAAGGAAGTAATGACTGAATTGACAGCAAGAATGAGGCCGTCAAATTTCTGATTGGTTGGTACACAGTCTACCAACCAATCAGGAAAATGCACTATTTTCTAGCCTGTGGGTTTTTTTCTGTGAGCCGTGCCAGAGGACCGACAGCCCCAAACCCTGGCGTTGTCTGTTTTTCCAAAAAATCTGGACCATACCAAAACATGTGTGCTGCAAACGCAGTCGTGCAGTCAGAATCAGCTAGAAAAATCACACACGCGAGCTATGACTGCATGAACCTCTGCAAACCCTATGCTACTCAGAGCAACTGCCTATGAATGTCGGTGACATGAGTAACGGTGGCTGCTGCCGATGGAGCTGTACGCGCACTGCTACCAAGTGGAAGACTCCACACAAGGAGAAGGAAGCCATGCCGCTCAAAACGATGCGACGTCCCATCCATTGCTTAGCACCCGCCATCTTCAACGTCCGCCGAGTCAGTCCTCTGCATGAGCATGTACACAAGCCGAGAGGTCACAACACAGATCAATGAAGCATTGCATTCCCAAATCACAACACAACTAGACTCGTGGAAAATGCACACTCATGGGGCATGCTGTGGAGCACGTGATGACTGAGCGTGAATTGCATCAAGGGTAGTTGAGATTAGGACTAGAGTTTGTTTTTCTATGACGAGGTTGCATTTCCTTGTCGCTTAAGGTAGCTGATTTACAAACGCTTGAGTTTGTGACTGGTCCCGGCCATCAAGAAGCTATTCTCACATGGCATACATGATTCTGATTTCTTCTTTTCATGTTAAAGTAGGTGTACCTTGAACGTGATGCATTCTTCAAAACACCCATGGTGTTGAGGAAATAGGATGGACAGAGTCGAAGCAAAGCAGAAGCAACAGTGTTAGTTGCAATTTTTTCAAACACCACCTGGCATCATGGCGGGTGGTATCAGTGGCTGATCACTTTGAGCATGAGGGTTTTAATGGAGAAGAGTATCATGAAATCTATTTCAATCAGCCACACAATCTCCTGGAATGGTTGGTGCATGGAAGAGACCAGAGGAGGAGGATTTTTCTCTCTTGGAAATGCTAATGACTGAGTGTCTCAAGTTCTTCATGCACGAAGCAAATCCACTGAACATCAGCCTTTCCCAGGAAATGGTGGGATTGGATATGGGTAAGGCAGACTGGTTGCAACGAGTCCTCCATCAAACTCATGGAACATCACCACAATGACTTCCTCAACATGAGAACAAACTTTCAAGATCACTGGAAAACATCCAAAAATCCACGATGAAAAAGTCCATGCTTGAACGGTGGAAATGCTGTAAGTATCCACCGGTCCTGTCAAAAAGCATGTAAGATTCAGATCAGGACCTCAGATGGCGCAAGATGGATTAACCTAGACGTTGCCTTCAACCCCTCCACAAGCAGCAGCAGCAGCGGCAGCAGCAGCAGTAGTAGCAAGAGCAGCAGCAGCATCAACAGCAATAGCAACAGGAGCTGCCGCAATACTACCAAATCCTCTACCAGATGTTCTCCTCAATAACTCCCTGCTTTGTTCTCGTATCCATCTGCTGTCCATAGTGAGTTGACACCATCAGAAAAAAAATTCCTTCCTACGGAAATGAAGCTTAGTTCTATTGTAATCTGCGTGGCACTGTCTCACTAATCTGTGCTGTGACCTATCAGGTGGTGTACATGCCTTTGTAGATGACTGACTTGGTAGACGTTGACTACGGTGGGCGTTGAGCGATGGAGTGGACTTCGCACCGTAGTGTGACGCTTGGCTCCTTTTGCCCCACGTGGAGCCTCCTACATGGTAGTAATGGGCAGCCAGCTCCATTGAAAGCAACCACTATTGCTTGTCTCACCAACAGTTTCACGCAGCTGTTCTGATCAGTGTAGATTCTACATTGGTTCAGGCAGCCCTACACGACTGCAAGACTACGTTTGCAACATACAAACTTAGGTGTGATCTAATTCTAAGGAAAAAAACAGACGATTTCCGGATTTGGGGCAGCCCGTCATCTAGCACAGCTCACCAAGAAACTTCACAGGCCGTAAAGTAGTGAAAATTTCCTGTTTGGCTGGTAGGCTGAGTAACAAACATCACAGAGGTAAGGAACATGGTTGGTGTGGGAGGGATCTCCCACAAAGCCTTACTCTTGCTTTAAACTTAGTCATGAATCATTGTCAAATGCTGTTCTGGCGGTAAGTCTTCCCTCTCACAAGTGAGCAGTCACTACTGCTTAGGCACTATGTCTTGACGCAACAGGCCACACACTTAAGTCCAAGGGCGTGAGGCAGCAGAAAGTAGTCTTTTCAAGACTAGCGTAGCATCATTTCCATTTTGGTATCAGAGTCATAGCATAGCAGATGCAACATGATTAGCAACAACAGCGGTGTAGAGGTGCTGGCTAACTTTGGCAAACATCCATACACGCTAGTGCAGGGGTAATTCTGCCAGATATCTCCAGGTAGAGCTTGTCCCACCTGGTGGCAACCTCAAAATGCTCCCACGCTGGGAGAGACATTGCTCATTTTTTACTGAAATCATTGAATCCACAATGGAGGTGGCAAGGTGGTCACACGGCCAACGTAGAGCTCTATGTTGCTGATGGCAGAGCCGATGCATGTGACGACAGCTCTGCCTCGTAGCAGGGAAGTTTCCCTACTGCTAGTCCTTCCCTCTTCAACCCTCCCACATTCCACCCTCATTCCTCTCTCAGCATCCTCACATGCTGATCCCTCGCAAGTCCTTCCTACCGTGTGCAGCCATGCCATCAGGTGAGGAATCAGCGTGGCCAAACAGGAAAACCAAAGAAAGAAAAATCTGGATGCTCGTTTGCTCATTTTATGCCATGCAACAGCAGCATGAGTATCAAGCAGTAGGAGCAGAGCACAACAGCAGCTAGAGCAGTGTGATAACAGCGCGACAGCAGTAACAACAGCAGCAACACACAGCATCAGCAGTAGCACATGATAGCAGCTGTAGCATTGTGGAAGTAGCAGAAACAGTAGCAGCAATAACAACTTGCAAAGACCGCACAAGTAGCACTTAGTAGTAGCAGCGGTGGCATCATCATATGGAGCAACAGTCTCATGGCACGATAGTGGAAGTAGCGCGACAGCCGCAACAAAGCCAGCCACGGAAGTTGCACAAGCTTTTACGCAGCTCCCTCAACCCTTGCCATTGTGAGGGTGGAGGAGCCGCCTGCCACCAACCACCAAAATCAGGAAGGAGGTGGGTGTATCAATACATTCCCTGAAGGGGTTACTCACAAACAGGCAGGGTATTTAAAAAAAGACAGTGTAAGGTCATTGTGACTCCTTGTTCCGAGTTATTGAGATCGATGAAAAGTTTTGGACAAATTTCACCGGCCATTCATTAGTGGTAGTAGCGTCTGCCGCATGCCACCATTGCCGGACCAGGCACCACTAGTGTGACGAAGTCCACCTCAGCTAGTGCGACGTTCCCACCCAACCCTGTCACTGCTCTTGAGCAATAGCTTCACGACCTACATAAAGTCCTTCCCACACTCTAATTTTCTCAGTCAACCACCCCAATTCAACCACCTCTCTCTGGCCAACCTAATCCCATGGTCTCCACTCAAAAATAGATAGTAGCCCAGCAGCAGAAAAAAAAAGTAGCAAAAATCCCTATCCAGTATCCTAGGATGTTTCAGCAATGCAACCAGCACTTTGCACCAGCCAAAGGAAATTGAGACATCCCCACCCTGGCTCGGGGTGGGCCCATTCGCATCCTGGAATCTGTTGTTCCAAACTTTTCCTCAGGGTGAGGGGCTATGGTCCTATTGTACCCTGAAACAAGACTCCTCCATCACCAAGGAGCTGATCGATGCCGGCCGTGCAGCTAGTTCCCTCATCTTCGCCTTCCTAGATTCTAATCACACAGAGGCGTGGAACATCCTCACCCGTTCTTACTGCACCTTTGGTCAGGCCGCCATCGGCCGCCTCTTGAAGGAATTCAACGACCTCAAGATGACTGACTCCGTGTTTGTCACCATCTACTGGTGCCGCACACAGGACAACCTTTTTTTGGCTTGGCAAGGCTGGTCCACCTCCTGCGGCTGCGCTCCTCACCATCAAGAATGACGCTACCCTAGACTATCCAAAGACCCTCGTCTACTTTGACCTTGACAATTTGGAGGTCATGGTGTCGTAGGGCATGCTGATATACGCTGGTTTCTTCTGCAGTTTCTGATATCCTGGTTTCTTCTACAGTTTCTGATATCCTGGTTTCTTCTACAGTTTCTGATATCCTGGTTTCTTCTACAGTTTCTGAT
>SZWC01009043.1:19437-32680 GCA_023375785.1 Penium margaritaceum
GATATCCTGGTTTCTTCTACAGTTTCTGATATCCTGGTTTCTTCTACAGTTTCTGATATCCTGGTTTCTTCTACAGTTTCTGATATCCTGGTTTCTTCTACAGTTTCTGATATCCTGGTTTCTTCTACAGTTTCTGATATCCTGGTTTCTTCTACAGCTTCTGAAGTGGGAGGAGGTGATTCAGGACACCCGCCTGCAACGTGGCG
Source organism: Penium margaritaceum (assembly GCA_023375785.1). Classification (NCBI taxonomy): domain Eukaryota; kingdom Viridiplantae; phylum Streptophyta; class Zygnematophyceae; order Desmidiales; family Peniaceae; genus Penium; species Penium margaritaceum. The sequence goes on from SZWC01009043.1 coordinate 19,644, forward strand.
ACACAATAGCATTAGCAATCTTCAGCTCAGCCTCCCTGAAGCCTCGCTCGTCCACGGTCCCTGGTACCGTCAGAGCCACACAGGGTGAGGCTTCGTGAGAGATGGGTGTGGGAAGAAGGGGAAGGGGAAGCCCTGATTTTGTTCCAGTAGCAGCTCCTCTAGTGGCAGCTCCCTCACCTGCCACAATCTTGGCCAGTCAGGTCATGGTTGGTACACCTGTTCCGTACCTACTGATGAGGCTCGAGTCGGCGCTGCCATGCGCCGCGAGCATGAGAGGCACCTCGGCATCGTAGAAAACACCAGTGCTATGTCCGCTACTTCAGCAGCCTCCTCATCCACCGACATGGAAACGATCGCGACTGGATCTCTGGTCCCTCGTCCGACTTCATCTTCTGCCTGCTCCATTTCTACATTGCCTTCTCATCTGGCGTGATCACCTCCATTGTCACAGTTTGACTACCCCTTGGCACCACCCAATGGCATGGCTACATCATAGTACTTCCCAACTCCAGGACTCTCTGCTCGCGAGCGCCAGCTGGATCAGTTCATCGCGCACAGCCTTAGCATCCCTCCTTATCAACCCCAGGGAAATACAAGTTGTACTGGCATTGGTCAGGAGGTCACAGACAATTGTCAGACTGAAATTGCGCTCCAAAGTGACCCTCCTGTGGTTTCCATATGATGGTCAGACCGAGTGTTTCAACTATTGTCCTCGATGATGTTGCATGGCTCGATGACCTCTAGGCTCCCTTTGCATCCAGTCCTTCACACAGTGTCAGTTACCCACTTCTTGTCAAATTCCTCCATGCAATGTGACTGCATCTCTCCGTTTTCCTCATGGTTCTTAGATCATTGACTCAGATGCTACGCATCACATGTCATCCAATTTCCAGGCGTTCAGCGTGCTTGGTTCAGTTACCCACGCCGAGAGTGTTCGAACTGTGTCTGACCAGGTTCTTCTTGCTCGTGGTGTCGGTGTTGTCCATTTCTAGGGTTCATCTGCTGGCATCTATGTGACCGATGTGCTGCATGTGCATGGCGTCAAGCTCACCCTGCTATCTGTCACTACTCCTGACCACATGAGCATGGATTCCATGCACTCCTATGAAATTGGCACAATATCTCTCCGTCCATTTGTTCGTGTGATGCTGCATGCGGTATCGCAGGACAACCTATGGTACGTCACTCTTATGTCTTCTGGGTATGCACCTTTGCTATTGGACCAAGTGCACATCTTTCTCATAACTACCCTCTCACCACAGTATGCCCACCTCCTCCACCGCCGCCTCTCTCATGTGCATACCTCCGCCATGCTCCGCATGCAACCTGCGCTTGGCCTAGACACCACCACCTTCTAGTGGCCTCACAAAACCAAATGGATCTACTGGGTTGAGGGCAAGATGCACAGGTATTCTTATCACGTCTTGTCTCCCCAAGCCTCACACATGCTTGAACTGGTCCATTCTGACCTCGTGGGTCCCTTGCCGGTCGAGTTAGTTGAGGAGCGTGGTCGCTATGTCCTCACGCTCACTGATGACTGCTCTGGGTTGTGGTAAGTGTTCTGCCTCCAAAAAAAGAGAGAAAAAAAACTACTAGTTGTGAGTGGCTCCTTGCGGCGAGTGCAAGTGTGGTCATCGCCTCTTCCACTTCCAATCTGACCGGGATAGTGACTGTATGGGGCAGGCAGATGCCTTCCTCAAGAGCCAAGGCTTCAGACATGAGATATCTGTGGCCTATAATCTTGAGTAGAATTGTGTCTCTAAGTTCTGGAAATGCACCATGACGGACACGGTATGCACCATGAGAATTGAGTCTGGTTTGTCCGAGGAATTTTTCTTTGAGGCCATGTCATACACGACCTGGGTTCGGAGCAGTATCCCTTTTGGTACCTTGTCTCACTCTATTACTCGATACCAACAATGGCGAGGGAAGCTTGCAAATCTTTGTCCAACATGGATGTGTGGTTGTATTGCTAGCATCTGGCTCCTTGTGGAAAAGTAGGACGGCAAACTGGCTTCCCGTAGCGATGTTTGCACCTCTCATAAGATGTCTTGTTAGCCAATGGCTTGGAGGTTCTGGGACCCTATCCGGAACTGCATCATTGAGTCACATTGTGTTGTTTTTTTCAGGAACTCTTCTTGCACAACCTCCCTCTTTTCCTTCTCGGCAACATTCTGCGCCTATCACCATTTTTGCTCTGGATAGACTGTGAGCCAGTGTGAGAAGTTGCTCCGTGACAATCAGTGTCAAGAGTCCGTAACTTTGACGTGTCACCTAGGCCACCCACCTCCTCTAATCTTTCACACACATGCAACACCTGCGTGGTACTAGAGTCCCCATCAGAGTCTATTCTTCAAGTTGCTGACTTTGCTGATCAGGCATCCAAGTCCACCTCTTTTGTCACTGACTTCGTTGACCAAGCAACTGAGGTGGCTTCTTCGGTGGCTGACTATGACGTCCAGGTGACAGAGTCTGTCATTCCGGTTATTGAGTCTGTCGACCAGTCAAGCAGCCCTCTAGCCCCGGAGTCGGTCACTCCGGTGGAGCAATCTGTCGTGTCCTTCCCTCCTCAAGCCCAACGCGTCCACTCTTCTACTATTGGTCTGCCATACTCATGCACTCCTAGTGGGCGTACTCGTCCACACAGCCTGAGCACCACCATCAAGCACGCAACCTGTCATTGCCCGGCCATCCCAGATCGTTACCCTCCGTACTATGCTACCTTTTCACTGAATGGTGTACAAGGATCCAAGGTCAAAGGCCTTGGATCCACTGCAATAATAGGAAGGGCAGTCAGACCCAAGGCCTTGGGTCTGACTGCCCTTCCTATCATTGCAGTGGATCTTCATCCTGAATACACGTTGGGCTATTCCATGATTTCTCAAAAGCGTTAATGCGCTGTCTCTTTCTCGTTATCTTGTACTCAGTGGGCCTCGGCACCACTTGTCTGTTGCAAGCCGGGTTGTGGTGATGCTCTGTGGGTTAGGTGCCTAACCCGTAGAGCCTCCGTGAGGCCAGTGCCACATCTGACGCTGCCCAGTGGGACATAGCTTACAACGAGGAACTAGCTCAGAGCTCCACCAGATGGACGTGAGACACTCCTTCTGCATGGAGCTTACGATGGTGAGGAGCTTTACATGTTCCATTCCCCTGGAATTGACGTTGCCATTGATCATGTCTGGGGAGTCCAGAAGGCCCTCTATGGCCTCAAACAGTTGCCAAGGTGCTGGAACAAAGAGATCAACTGCACCCACTTAAAGGGTGGCCTGGTGTGCAGCGCTGCAGATCTGGTCCTCTTCTTCACCCCAGTTGGCACTCCCCTTGTCATTGTACTTGTCTATGTGGATGATCTACTCATTGCGTTTCCTAACCTCGCCTCTCTCCAGTGAGTGAAGGATCTACTGCAGTCCACATACAAGATGAAAGATCTTGGACCTGCATAGGTGTTTCTGGGCATGGAGATGAAGCATGATCAAGTCTACGATGTTCTACATGTGCATAAGGCAGCCTACGTCCAGATGTTAGCCAAGTGCTTTGCAGACCTCTTGCCCACTGTACCCAGTGCCACCACACCCATGACCCTAGTTGCTTAGATGAAGCTGAAAGTTTCTGATGCTGGAACACTTGGTGTGGGTATAGATGTGGCAACTTTTCTTTGTGTCCTTGCATCACCCATGTTCCTCACTAGTACCACGCAACATGACATTTCCGTTGTTGTGAATTGGTTGGCACAGCCCAACCAGCTACACCTAGATGCATCCGTTCACGTGCTGTGGTGCACTGTCTCTTCCCCACGTCGCGGATTGACATTTTGCCACCAGTAGTGACCTGGCTGGGAGTACAGGAAGCAATAGCCGCATGGGGTGGATCTTCCTCATTGGCGACATGACTATGTCGTGGTGTAGTGGCAAGAAGGGGTGCATCACATGCACCATGTGGATTTATTCTCTGTCGTCTACTTTGAGAGTTTTGTCAGCCTGCGTCACCCATCACGTTACACCGTAAAACTGAGAGTGCCATTGCCATTGCAAACAGTGATGGAATTTATCACATGTGTAAAATCCACACCAATGTAGAGTATCAATTCATGCACACTTAATTGGATGAGGGAAACATATGTATTGTGTTTTTCGAGACTGTGCGTTTGTTGACTTAATTCGTAACCAAAATCATCAAGCGCGCATTTAAAAAAAAAAACTTCCGCCTGATTAGTCTGTATTTGTGAGTGCGGTACTATGCATCCATGAGTTCTCTCACATTGTGTTGTCTCCTTCGTGTCCTCACTCTTTGTGTGCTCATCATCACACTTGTGTGTACCAGCCAGAGTATGGGGACATGAGAGTATGGAGGAGCATGACTTGTTGTGTGTGCTATGAGTGCATGACCTCTATGCGTGTATGTATAGTGGTGCCCACACGTTATTGGGGGGGTGGGTTGTGATATGCACGGGCACTAATCTATGCTATGACCTCTCGGCTGGTGTGCATGCTTGAGCAAAAGCAAACTCAGTAGATGTTGACGACGACGGGCATTGAGCAATGGACTGGATAATCTGGTGTGACCCTTGGCTCCCTTCATCCCTCATGGAGCCTCCTAAGAAAATTCTGGGAAGCTTCCTAGCCTTGCTATCGCTCACGTGCACTAGCAAGCAAGCAAATGCAAGGAAGGACAAGTACAAGGGTTGGGCTAGGGAGACATGCAAAGCCTCATCCGCTTCAATAGCTTGGTATGCATAGATAAATGACTACTCACAAGCACAAAGCATAAGTGCTTGCTAGGACGCATGGCGAATGACGCACCTGGTAGTGTCAGTTTGTCCTAAAATTGGCCCCAAACCATTGTTCTGGTCGTATCTCTGCACATAATCATCCAAACGTAGAACCATATGATCCTATGGATGTAGAGCATTAAGTTGGAAACAATGACTACACACATGCATGGATCCAACAATGACCAGTAGGCATAGAATACAAAGCATGCAAATGGGACTAAAAAGCCAATCCACTGAGAAAACTCTAGAGACTACAGAAAAAATGGAGAGTGCCCCAGTAAGCACTTGGGATGCCATGGAAGCTTTCTGGCACCTATTGGTGGGTGGGACCACCACCTTACAATGCTCTAGTGCCAGCTGGGTCCGCATGAGGGATTTGCATGAGGATGGACATGACCGAGTTATCAAATTAAGTAATGGAAACAAACAAGGATGGCTCACATCACAATTCTCCCCCATGGTCCGATGATACGCAGGTCCATACCCCTACATAATTAACATGAGTGTGTAACAAGATTCTCAATTTTCAATACGCACATACCCTACTCTGAACCACCCTCAGGCAAGGAGCGTAGCCCAACAAAAAGTTTCCAATGCCTTGGTCAGGAAATCAACCCGCTGCATGTTCGTGCTGATCCGGATGACGGAGATCACCGTCCAGTCCACAATATCACGCGTAAAGTGATGCTCAAAAGCAATGCACTTTCTGCATGCATGAAACAAACCAAAATTCTCTGTAATGGAAAGAGCGCTTTGGTTTTCACATCGCAGAACAATGTAAGGAAAAAATCAAGAAACTCACAAAATGGGCATAGAAGCCACACCGTCTCAGCAATCCCAGCTCCCAGCACAATATACATAGCCTTTGATGAGCTACGTACAATGTAGCCTTGCTTGCCGCAATTCCACAACACAACGGTACCACCCAAAGGGAACACGTAGCCGATGTGACTACACCCATCAGGGCTCTAGGTATAGTCATTGTCTTTGTAGCTGTTGACTACCACCAGCCATTGCTGTTGATAGTAGAATACGAGGTGCGATGTAAAAGTCACATATTGCACTACTCACACAGCCATGTGAAGGGCTCTCACTCAAGGACACCGTGAGAACTGTGCGGACCATGAGTGTGGTTGACGGCAAAGAAGATGTCGAGTTGTGTGGTTGTTGCCAATTACTTCAAAGAGCCAATATGGTGCAAGTATAGGGTTACATCCACCGTTTTCCCTAGCTGTACTGGACCATCCACCTTGAGGAAATCCTGCCTGTCAGTTGCGATAGGGTTGGAACTACACCAAGGAGGTTAGCAAACTGCTCTCCCACAATGCGGGTGTAATGTGCTTGACGAAGCAAGAGTACTCGTCCCTGAAAATCAATTCCAATCTCCATCCTAAGGAAAACAGCTACAAGACCAAGAACCTTTATCCTATAGGCAGCCTAAATGACTCCATTGGCCTCCTTCATGGCCTCCATCAAAGTATATGCAATCAGGAGGTTGTCAACATAGACCACGATGGTTGTTAGGCTCGCAGCCGTTTGTCTAAGAAAGAGGGACAAGTCAGTATTACTATGCACGACGAAAGTAAATTGCAGTGTGCTGGTGATTTCCAAGTTCAAACACCGAGGTGACTGCTTTAGGCTATAAAAGACCTTGTGCAAGTGCCAGACCTTGTCACCAACCTGAAAGCAAGGTGGCTGGACCATGTAGATTGCCTCCTCTAGAGTTCTATCAAGGAACGAGTTGTTCGCATCCATCTGGTGTAGCTCCTAGTTTTGGGGAGAAACAATCACAAACAAGGCCCACGCGGTGGGCATACAACCAACTGGTGTAAAGGTGTCGGTGAAATCTACACCTTAACCTGTGAGAATCCCTTGGTCATTAAGCGGGCCTTGTATTGATCCACCCATGCCGCTTGTATAGCCTTCCGCCATGCGTGAGGTTGACAAGCTCATGGACATCGTACACACAGATGGCTCACAACTCATCACGCCACAACGACACGCCAGAGCTCTGCGTCCTCAGCTAAGAATGCTCCCTTCAACATGCTGGGATCAGGCGCCATCAAGGGAGAACCCCGGGTGGCCAAGAACATGCCTCCAGACTCAGGTTGACCACCACAAAATCAGTTGCAACATTGCAAGAGACTGTGGACTCATGACTGACCAACTTGTGGCTGGAAGGGCACGCTTTGTGCACCTCAATGCAATGTGACTGGACACTAAGGCCAAGGGCCTTTGTACCAGGCTCACCACTCTAAACACTACGAGTAAGACGTCTAGGTACTGATTCAGCCGTCCTCTACGCCCTAGAGGCAAGTGGTCAAGATGACCACGAGGCTCTCAGGAGTAGCCCAATGCTGAGGTGCTCACCTTGGACTGTGGAGCAGGCGGCTGTGCCACAACTGCAGTGGCTGCAGTCTCGTAGGGGAGGAAAGAGGATGCAGAAGAAATAGTGAAATGTATTGGTTTGCATGCAGGAAAAGCAGGTATAGACATTGGACCCGGTATGACAAGAGATACTTTCAATGGCACGAGGTCAGGTGTACCAAAAAAAACTAGCTCGAGCGTGAGAGTAGCTGCACCAAAAGGAACTAGCACTGGCACATGATTGGTTGTGCTCGAGGGGAATTGAATTGGCAGGGGAGTAATTGTGCCAGAGGAAAACAAAACTGGCATGGGAGTAGGTGTGCAAGAGGGAACTGACAAGGCCACTAGAACCATAGCCAAGATGGCCGCATCGTCATCAGTCAAAGACTGAGCCACAGGTGAGGAGGACCCAGCCGCAGGTATAGACTCCCCCATCCATCGGGAAGCAAAGGTAGGAACGTGGTCAGTGAAAAGCAATAGAATGTTGGATAGGTCATGGTATGTGTGAGCATCAAAGAAGAGAGCGGCTTGAGACTCGACGATGCAGTGGCGAACGGGGTCCTAAAAGCGCCAAGACTTGGACGCCAGGCAAATGCGGAAGAAGGTACACATGTAACCTTGAGGTGAAACCTTGGACCCCTGTCAGTTATTGGTATACTAGATGCAGGCTAGGGACCTCTAGACACAAGCAAGATGAAGGTCAGCCTGATGGTCGAACCACAGCTCATGCGATGTGACAAGGTCCAGAGACCACGCGGCAGGCGATTCAAGACCTATGTCATGTCGGAGAAGCACTCGTAGGCAAAGGACTTCCAAGACTACACTCAGACCCCATGGCACGGACCCCATCCTCCAAGGTACGGTCTCCATGTTCATGCACATCGTTTTGCTGTGGTGTAGCAGAGATGGAGCACTGATGAAAAACACCATGCTCAGCAACAAAGATGTCCATGTCGCTTAAGAAATCACCACCACAATGTGAGATGAACATGTGAAGAGAGTAATGGGACTAGCGTTCAGCCATCACCAGGCTGAGGCGGACCACTAGAGAGACATCACTCTTGTGGCACCGGCTATAGATCCACCGCATCTGGGTGAAGTCATCAGTCATGGTGAGAAGATATTGTCCACAATCTGAGAGAGACTCCACAAGGAGGAGACCGCATAGGTCCGATTGGACAAACTCTAGTGGTCGCACTGGCCGGGAAAGTGGAGTGAGGGTAAGTGTAGCAATGCATTTTACCGTGAGCGCACAAGAGATTTCCAGTCTCAGGCAGCTTCTTGAAGGAAGCCATGTCAAGACCGAGGGCTAGCTGAGTCTGAATGAGCGTAGACGCAGTGTTTGAGCTCACATGGCAAAGACCGTGATGCAGCAAATATTGGTGTTCAAGAGAGGGAACACCAGTGATAAACACATGCAAAAAATTGAGGGAAGGAGAAGAGGCAAAGGGAGTGTAAAAAACACATGCTACAACTTATCGACAACTGAGACAAGAAGAACAATAGCATGGGTGCCGAGAGTAGTCAATGTGGCAGAGTCAAAAGAGTTCTTCGGTCTCCGTTCCATGGGAAGGAAAACCTCACACAATGGGACGGGCACTCGTGGAACGGGCAGTCCGCCAAAGGAGAGGCCAGTCACTCATCTTGTGGGGGTCTTAAGTGCTGGTGCCACTGATGCACCCGCAGGTGTGTGTGCGAACCGAAGTGCAGCCAATCCAGCTGCATGCAAATCTTGCGTGTTTGTGCATCCGTGGAAGTGTAGGAAGCATCTACATCTTCCTCCTTTGAATCCTACTCATTAAGTACTCGCTGCTGTCTGGCAGAGTCACTGGAGGTGGCCTGGCAACCCTGTGGCGTATGTCCGGTTACGTCAGGTGAACTCTACTACAGTCCCAACACCCGCTGCAGCAAGGTGGGCTCCGTGAATCTTTAAGAGAGTGTATCTCATCCTACGCCTGTCGCAACTGATCAATCACCTCAGTGCGTGGTCTCGATGAGCCTTATAGGGAGCTAGAGCCGGAGGATTTGCCGGGCCCTTGCCCTTGTCACCGCCCGGTGTCATGCGCATCGCTTGATATGGAGAGGAGCACAATAGTAGTCAAAAGTAAAAACAAGTTGGGTTTCTCGTTTAGTTGTAATGCTACAAACTATTGCTTTCGGGACCAAGTTTTTAACCAAGTTCTTGACGATGTCAGCAGTATCTCTGCTGATGTCAATCGGTCAATGTGCTTGCTAAAACCAGCAAGGTCAGCACACCGTTGAACACCTGATGGATACCTCTTTCTGACCTCCCTCCTGCTCTCCCATTTTTTAATCTCTTGAAGGTTCCACGCAAGACGAGGGGAGGGGGTGACCTTATCACCTCCTTCCTGTGGCAGACACGTTGGTGGCTGCTTGCAGCTGCCCCCGCTGTTACTGCTGCTCTGCAACAGTGGTGCTCCATAACTGCACAGCTGCAATGCAGAGCTGTGCTACGGAACAACAGATGTACAGCTACCGTTGCTCTGCACACCTGCTGTTGCAACATTGCGTAGGCACGCGGCTGTGCAATTTGCGGCTGTGCCGCCATTGTTGCTGCTCCTACTACTGCTGCTACTCCTACCACTGCTTTTGTTCTCATGCTGCTACTGCTGTTGCTGTGCTGTTGTTGTAGCCCGTTGGTAGTGTTGTACGCTTCTTCTTGTTGCTGCTGTTGCTGCTGGCTGCCGCTACAGCGCGCTACTGCTGCGGATTGCCCCCGCTGCCGCCGCACACTGCTTTCCCCGGTGCTGCTTGCTGTCGCTACTCGCTACAACAGTTAGGCGTTGTTGCTGCTATAGGTCACTGCTTCCACTGTGGTACTTCTCCGCCCTGTGGGTATCTCTGATGTTGTAATGGTGACAGCCACTCTCGCTGCCACTACCAGTGCCAATGTCCACTCGATGCGGTTGCGTGGTGATGCCGTTGCTGTTGACGTCTAGCCGGCGCCTCCATTGCTGTTAACTGCTACGACGGGCCCTTAGTACTCCACTGAAACTGTGAATCTCATTTCTGCTGTCGATGTTGCGTCTCTGTCGCACAACTTAGCACGAGGTGCCGTGCTGCTCTAATACCATAAGAGAGTGCTAGAGAGCTTCCTAGCCTTTGTTGTCGCTGACGTGGTGACACTGTCTGCTCAGCAGTTGCACTACCAAGCAAGCAAATGCAATGAACAGAAAGGGTTGAGCTAGGGAGACTCACAAAGCCTGATAAGCTTTAACAGTTGAGGATGCAGAGAGAAATGAAAACTGCCAAGCACACATTAAAAAAACTCTTGTCGAGGCGCACGGCGGGTGACGCATGCCGCACTGTTCGTTTGTATGAATGCCGGCCCAAACCCACTGTTTAGGCCGGAACTCGAGGCATTGTCACCCAAATGTAGAACTGTCTGATCCTACACTAGGAAAGTCTCGAGTCGGACGCAACGACTACACACATGCTTGGGTCGAGCAACAACCAGTGGACATAGAATGCAGAACATGCAAATCTAGCCCAAAATCCATTCCATTGAGGAAAAAAAAACTAGAGACTGCAAAAAAGATGCACAGTGCCCCGGAAAGCATCCGGGTCGCCGTGGTAGCTGTACGACAGCCGCTAGTGGGTGGGGCCCACCGCTTGATGGTGCTCCTGCACCAGCTTGGTCTGCATCAGGGATCTGCACAGGCATGGACACGACCACGTGGTCACAATAAGCTATACAAACAGACGGAGAGTGCTTACGTCATAACACCTCCCTGTTGTGATGTTGTCAGTCATACACAGTTGTACAGTTGGTTGTGACCACTCGGCCGTGTCCATGCTCGTGCAGATCCTTGAGGCGGACCCAGCTGGAGACAGAGTTCCCTGAGGTGATGCTCCACCCGCTGGAGGCAGCCTGGCAGCCTACCCAGTGTACCAGAGGGCTCCCACAGCCCACGGACTACGTTTGGAGGTCTTCAGGATTTTCTCGGTGGACAGCCCTGCCAGGCTGATTTACATGTTTGTTTTCTTACACTCTCCGGCTGTTCCCGGACGTAGGCGTGTGACCAGTCATTGTGTCTGTCTTTTCGTCGTGCATCCGTAGGATCAGACGGCGCTCTGTTTGGACGCTTGTGCGCAGAATTATGGCCAAAACAGTGGTTTTGGGCCGGTTCAGGTTTGACAGGCACTGCCGTGTGCGCCACCCGCCGTGAGCCACGGCGGCTATTTATGTTGTGGACCTGTCATTTGTTATCTCTCTCTGCATTAACTTCAGTTGAAGCTCGAGATACAAGTGCACGTGTCTCTCCCTACCCTTGCTGTCCCTTGCATGACCTGTGTGTCAACCAGCCAGACCCGTGCTGTCAGGCTAGCAAGCAGAAAGGCTAGGAAGCTTCCTGGAATCTTCTCTTGGTATCAGAGCAGGAGATCCAGTGCTCTTCGTGCTGCGCAGCAGAGACGCAGCAGCTGCAGCAGCAGTGAGCAGCAGCAGTGGCAGCAGCCCACAGCAGCAGCAGCAGGTCCTGGTTGGACCCACCACCACCCTGAGTCGCTTGAAGCGACAAGAGCACGCAGCGACGCATATGCCATCATCCTGATGCGTCAGAAACCGCAACGGCAGGTTCGTGCTGCAGCTACAGCGTGCCACAACGGCTTGAGGCCGTTGGAGCCCTTGCGCGCAGCAGCAGCCGGTCCGAGGCCGCCCGTGTGGCGACTTGGAGCCGCAAACCGGGCGAGCAACAGCACCATCAGCGAGCAACAGCAGCAGCGGCGGCCGTGGCCACTCAGGCACCAGAGGCACCAGTACCTTTTGTAGGTGCTGACTCCAGCCGTGCAGCTTCTTGGAAGCCGCACGGACGTGGAGGAGCCGCAGACGCAAATCGCGTCAGCCGCCATCCTCTCTTCACCCGCCTGTGCCGGACTCAAATAGCCACCAAAAGTTGCGCGCTATGGCTCGTTGGAAAGCTTAGATCTCAAGATTTCCATCGCGCCCTTTCTCGCCTCATTTGGAGCTCTGTAGCCTCCAGCATTCACCGTTCCGCATCACTGATTTGAATTTTTCATTTTTTCGGCCTGAGCACAAAATCAGGTCGTTTTGGCCTTTTTCCCCACGTTTTGAAGACGAAAATTTCACCATTGTCTTCAGCATCCTCAGACGCCTCTGTGGTCCAAAATTCGCTTCATTTGGACAACCTTCAATTTTTAGTGGTGAAAATTTAAATTTTTAAATTTTCAGCACTTGGCCGATTTTTTGGTCAGAAGGTCGACTTTTGCCACCGTCCTAAATCGGCGAGAAACGCTGACGGTTCTGCATTCGGACGACTTTCGCACCGCCTCAGCATGGAGCCGAGCAGCTCCAAGGGCAAGGAGCTGGAGGACACCGTCACGAGCAGGGGCGGCAGCCCACGCTCAAAGGCGATTGACTTCCTGCTGGTGGAGCAGTCGTCACTCCGCCAGCGCCAGGATGAGCAGTCAGCTACGCTGCGACAGATCCGCGATGCCTTGGTCTCTCTGTCTGGGACACCGGGACATCAGCCCAGGAGAGAGAGAGAGGCAACCCCATCGGCCCAGGAGTCTGNTGGCCCCACTGCCGCCCCTGCGCAGAGACGAGAGTCCATGGTCGAGGAGTGGGATCAGGCGCCACCTCCCACTGGGGAGGACGCGCTTCGCCGGCTGATGGAGCAGATGAGGAGCCTGCGCATTGAGACACCGGCGCCCAGTCCGAGGGGACAGCAGCAGCAGCAGCAGCAGCAGTAGCAGCAGCAGCAGCAGACCGACCCGCGTCAGGTCTCGGGTGCTGCTGGAGGAGCAGCGTTGATGCCTTTCATGCCCTTCCCACGCTCGCTCCTAGCACCACCAGAGGTCCAGCTCCCCACGGAGCGACGACCCAAGGACTTCGAGACTTCCCCGCCTCGCTACGACA
>SZWC01009043.1:38436-55591 GCA_023375785.1 Penium margaritaceum
CCGTGTTACGAGGAGATCCTCCCTTGATCCTGTGTTTGGATGATGATACTATTGTGTTGGATTGCTCGTAGCGGTCGAGACCCGGGCCCTGGTACCGCCAGTGTCACGAGGAGACCATTTTGTTGTCTGACATGTGTATGATGTGCATTACAGTGGTTTGTGTGCGTGTGCATCACTCCTCTCATGGTCGAGACCCAGACACTTGGTGGGCTGTGCTAGTGTCCAGGGAGACCCTAGATGGATAGCAGATGAGTGTGTGTGTGTGTATGTGTGTGTGTGTGTGTGTGTGTGTCTGTGTGAGTTAACTCATGCATGTTATGGCTTGCCATACATTGTTGTTCCATGCCTTCGTTCATTCGTTTTGGCGTGGACGGCTATGTCAGCCAGGGGGAGTGTTGGTTTGTGTTGCTTCCACCCGTCACGACCGACACTGCTAGTTTACCGTTATACCCACATTTGGGGTGTATGGTGGAGGAAAGCGTGACGACACGGCAGGCCTTCGGGGTGTCTCGATACTTCTCCAGCACGTACGACAGCGCCTGCGAGACGCAGTCCATGCGTTCCGGTAGCCCTGTGGGCTTGTCAGGAGCTAGGAGAGGTTTCTCAGTGGGTTGAGACCCGCGCACCCGGTGGACTATACCGGTTCGACGAGGAGACCAAATGGCTGTTGTGGGGCTTCCGATGTTCAGAAAGCCGTGTGTGATGTCAGGACGTTGATTTTGAGATTTTCAGGCACTGTTCCTATTTTCTCGGTGGTCGAGACCCAGGTACTCGGAGAGCTGTTCTGGTGCCTCGAGGAGACCACCGTTATTGTTATCGTGGTCTACGCAGTGTGTTCTCCCCGCTGACCCGTTTGGGCTCAGTAGGGGTGACGGGGCCTGGTGCGGCTAGCTGCCGGCGCCCCTACTTAAGCCCGCTAGGGGCTCATTTGTACTCTCTCCTTGTTCTTTATATTTAGCGTTCCAGACTTAGCCAAATTCTTGCCGTCTTACATCGCACTCACACACAGAGCTCATGTTCGTTTGTGCATGGGCCTACATGCCCTAAAATGTTTTCCAATTTAGTGCGCCTCCCTTTGATGCCTTTGCACCTCGAGAAGCTATGTGGAAGATTCCTAGCACTGTTGTTGCTGACGGGGCAATGTTGTACAGTCAGCGGTTGCACTAGCACACAGGGCGTGTGTAGAAACAATATGGATTGGGCTAGGCGAGACGTTCCAAGTCTCATAAGCGCAGTAGCTTTTATTTGCAGAGATATAAACAAATGACAAGCACACACCACGAATACCTGCCACGACGCATGCCAGGTGATGCATGCGGTGTTGGTTTTCGTGCATCTCTCATTGTACTCTGTTGTGTCCTCCCGACTTGTGTACATCGGTGTGCAGATGACTGACAGCGAGACTTGACGCCGCTGGAGTGTCCCTCGGTGGAGCCGATGCATGTTGAGGCCCACTCACCCATCACTGGAGCCTCCTCCCTCTGGCAATGAGGTGAGCGGCAGGCCACGTCCAACACCTACAGGCGACCACGCACAGCAGGAATGCTAGGCAACAGGTTGGGGCAGTAGCGTTGTTGATGCAACGTGCGGGCTTCCATGCTAGTTGCTTAAGTCTGCTGCCCCCTCAGTTTGCTGCTCTAGAGTCTAAGTCTGGAAGCTCTAGGTTTGTTACTCAGAAAAGCGCGCGCCAGTCTTGGCGCCAGAAAGCTGCTGGAAACTGAAAGTAACTGATTAGCAATAAAGAATGAGCAACAATGGGAGACCCCTACAAGTTCTAGCTCCCCCCCACTAGTGTAGAACTTGTTACTCAGCTAACTAGCCAATCAGAAAATAGTCCTAGACCTAGTTTGTAACAGGCAGGGTTTTCTCGGTGAGCCCTGCCAAACGACCGACAGCCCAAAACCCGGGCGTCGTCCGTTTTGCCTGAAAACTGAACCATACCATAATACCGACACTGTGAACGCAGTCGTGCGGTCAGAATTAGCTAGAAGAATAGCAGCAAATAGTTATGGCTGCCCGAACCCAGGCAGTGCCTACGAAAGCTAGTGATGCCAAACAGGGCCACATAGCAGGAGACATGGACCCTAGGCACAGCATGACTTTGCAGACGCAATGCCTCTATCAAGCATAGGAATGGGTGCATGCAGTTAGCATCTGCAGTGGTAGGGACCGCTGGCGGCCTGACCGCCGAGGAGGCCTGCCGATGGAGCTGAGCGCATCGACAGAGGGAGGAGGCTCCAGCAAACGGTGAGTGGGCCTCAATGCGCGTCGGCTCCACCGAATGACCCTCCAGCAACATCGAGTCTCGACGTCAGTCATCTGCACGCCGATGTACACAAGCGGGGGGGACACAACAGAGTACAATGAGAGATGCACGAAAACCAATACTCAACCATGACTCACTGGCATAGTGCACATGTGCGGGCAGAGACACAGTCAACGACCACACTCCCCCAGGCCACGTAGAACCGCAAGCAGGGATAATGAGAGCCACTCAAGGACGCAAGCCAACCGAACTCACAGCTTTCTTAAACGAGTCGCGCTTCATTGCCTTGGTCGAGAAGTCAGCCAGCTGTCGTGCTGTGTCAACCCACACAATGGTGACGCTGCCGTCATGCAACAACAAACGCACATAATGATACTCAACGTTGATGTGCTTTGTGCGTGTGTGATGCACACCATCATTGTCGGCGATGGCCATGGTACTCTCATTGTCAGAATGCAACGTGATGGATGCGACAGACTGACGCAACTCGGACAACAGACGACAAAACCATACACTCTCACACGCGCCTGAGCCAAGGGCCACGTACTCAGCCTCAGCAGTGCTGTGTGCAATGCACCCCTCCTTGCCAGTACGCCAGGACATTGCTGTGCCGCCGATCAGAAAGATCCAGCCCGTCCGACTCTTACCGTCTGGACTGCCGGCCTAGTTACTGTCGGTGTAGCCCATCGCGACGACGGACGGCTGGCGGCGAAACATGAGACCTCGCCAAGGAGTCGAGACGACATGGCGTAGTACTCGGATCGCAACTTCGAAGTGGAGGTGAGGTGGCTCCTGAGAGAACTGGGCCAGGAGGTTGACGGCGAACGTGATGTCTGGGCGCGTCGTCATTGCCAGGAACATCAGTGACCCGATGACCCGCATATATGTGGTCACGTCAACTAGCTCCCCCACAACAGCCGGGTCAGGACTCTTCAGCTTTACCTGCCCATCAGATGACATGGGCGAAGATGCGCTTGGCACGAGGGACAGGTCCTTGGCGAAGCGAGTGGACAGGGTGTGCACATAAGCACCCTGGTGGAGGTGCAGGATGCCCTGGGAGCGATCAATCTTGAGCTCCATGCCCAGGAAAACTCGGGCAGACCCGAGATCCTTCATTTGGTAGGTGGCGTGCAGCAAGTCCTTGACACGCCGGATGGCAGCCGTGTCTAGCGACGCAATGAGGAGATTGTCGATGTAGACCAGGACTGCAGCGAAGATCTGACCTGCCGTAGTGACAAACAGTGTGGGGTCAGCGGTGCTGCGTTGGAGGCCACCACGGAGGAGCGTGCTACTGATCTCCTGGTACCAGCACCGAGGCAATTGCTTCAGGCTATAGAGGGCCTTCCGCAGTCGCCAAACTCTCCCAGTGCCGTCGTCGAAGCATGGGGGCTGCACCATGTAGAGCTCCTCACCCTACAGTGAGCCGTGGAGAAATGCGATGCTCACATCCATCTGATGCAGCTCCGACCCATGCTGGGCAGCCAGGCTGAAGAGTGCTCGACTGTTGGAGAACCGGCCGACTAGGGCAAAGATCTGGTCATAATCAACCCCAGGGACCTGGGCAAACCCCTTGGCTCTGAGGCGGGCCTCGTACTTGCCGAAAGACCCGTCAGGGTTCCACTTGCGCCGAAAGACTCACTTGGCACCAATGGCCTTCCGACCCGGAGGGAGGTCAATGAGGTCATACACGTGGTGTCGCTGGATGGGAGCAAGCTCGTCGGTGCAGGCAGCATCCCAATGTGCAGCCTCAGGAGAGGCTCGAGGCTCGCGGAGGGTGGGTGGGTCCTCCGGGCGTGCTGTGGAGCGGAGTGAGAGAGCGTGTGCATCACGAGGTCCAGGTGGGATGCGTGCGAGTGCAGCCACGACAGCATGCCGATGCTTGTGGTGAAGCATGGCGTAGCCCAGTGCAGAGCCTTGGTGAAGTTTTGCAATGATGGCCAAACTGGTCAGGCCGAGAGCCTTGGTGCCAGGGTCCCCACTCACGACCTAGGGAGTGGAACAGACACGTGGGGCCACAGGGGGTCGAAGCGCCGCAAGATGCGGTGCTACGGTCTGTGCACTCACTCTCGGCCTACGTTGGAGGCTGTTGCCTGGGCCACGTGTGTAGCGCGGTAGGGCCAAAGATGGCACTGAGTCCGACGGGCCAACGGAGGCGACTAGGGCTGCCGGTCCGGAGGGACCAGCGGACGCGACAAGCGCTGCTGGCCCGGAGGGGCCAGCGGACACGACTGGGACTGCTAGCCCGGTGGGGCCAGTGGACACGACTGGTGTTGCTGGTCCGGAGGGGCCAGCGGACGCGACAGGTGCTGCTTGCCCGGAGGGGCCAGCAGACCTGACTAGGACTGCTGGCCCGGAGGGGCCAGCGGACGCGACTGGGGCTGCCGGTTCGGAGGGACCAGCGGACGTGACTGGGGCTGCCGGTCCGGAGGGACCAGCGGACGCGACTGGGACTGATGGCTCGGAGGGTACGGCGGACGCGCCAGGCATTGCTGGCCCGGAGGGTCTAGCGCATGCGACTGGGGCAGCTGACTCAAAGGGGTGAGCGGACGCGACTGGGAATGCTGGCCCGGAGGGTCCGGCGGACGCGACAGGCGCTGCTGGCTCGGAGGGGTCAGCGGACGCGACTACGGCTGCTGGCTCGAGGGGGCCAGAGGACGCGACATGCGCTACCGGCTTAGAGGGAGTGAGTGATGTCTCACTTGGAAGCGACAGGACGGGGGACAGACTCACCACTCCCCCTCGAGACGGGAGGGAAACGGAGGAACCGGAGCGGATAACGTTGCGAGGAAACAGGTCCTCATCGAAGAAAGCATCGCGGGACTCAACGATGCAGTGCGGGGATGGGTCCCAGAAGCGCCAGGCCTTGGACTGAGAAAAACACCAAGGAAGGTGCAGAGACGTCCACGGGGGTGGAGCTTGCCGCCCTGCTGTGGGGCGGGGAGCCAGACAATGGTCACGTAGCCCTAGACGAGAGCCGGGCGGAGGTCAGCGCGCTGACCGCACCAGTGCTGATACGGCGTAGACTGGCGAGGAAGGGGACCGTGGGGAACCCGGTTCCAGATCCATGTCATGTAGGCCATGGCTTAAAAGTAGAAACTATCGGAGAGCCCAGACTCAACCCGCATGGTACGGACGGCGTCGGCCATGGTATGATTCCACTACTCGAAAACGCTTTTCTGGGCGAGCGTGTAAGGCGCGGACGTCTCGTGGTGGATGCCGCGAGAGGCGAGAAAAGTGGTGGTCTCACCCATGTACTCACCACCGCGATCGGATCAAAAGCGGCGAAGAGGCCGAGCACACCCGCACTCCGCCAGAACAAGCCAGTCCTGAATGGTGCGGGCGACATCGTTCTTCTGCCGAAGGCAGAAGATCCAGCGGTAGCGAGAGTAGTCGTCCGTGAGGGTGAGGACATATGCTCGCCGATGGACTCGGTGGGGAGAGGTCCCATGACGTTGAAATGGACCAAGTCAAGAGGGGCGGATGCACGGGAGGA
Source organism: Penium margaritaceum (assembly GCA_023375785.1). Classification (NCBI taxonomy): domain Eukaryota; kingdom Viridiplantae; phylum Streptophyta; class Zygnematophyceae; order Desmidiales; family Peniaceae; genus Penium; species Penium margaritaceum. The sequence goes on from SZWC01009043.1 coordinate 44,196, forward strand.
GGACAGAGGATAGGTGGACGAGTGCATCTTGCCCTGAGCGCAATGAATGTACTCTGTGGGGCATGGGAGAGGGAAAGTCTCCGGGTCAGATCCCTTGGCCGGCTGAATGCGGAGCATGCTATCTTCGGCAACAGAGTGGACGTGGCAAAGGCGACGGTGGAAGAGGTGGGTGTGCTGTGGAGAGTGCGTGCTGGTGACGAACACATGGCCTGTGGCGATCGACGGGGAAAGGATGGAGGGGGAGGAGGACATAAAAGGAACATGCCACAGGTTGCCACGAGCGGTGGCGTGCGGGATGACAAGACCGGACGGACGCAACGACACAGTGCCAACACCACGCGAGTGCACAACGTCCATGGTCATGCAGTCAAGGGCAGTCACGGACAGGAGACTGAGCTCAAGACCGGGGACGAAGAGGACATCGGTCAGAAAAACATCACCGGCAGGACCACGGAAACGAACGACGCCGACGCCGTGGACAAGCAGCACCTGTTCGGAGCCCGTCCGGACACCGGAGACATCGACAACAGGACCGAGCATACTGAAGGCCTCGCGAGAGGCGGTCATGTGATGCGTGGCCTCGGAGTCGATGATCCAGGTCTCGGTAGGGTCCTGGACCGTAGTCGCCAGGTCGCTAGCGATCACATGGTAGCAAGCAAGAGACGCGGACGCAGTGGAAGGGGGCGCGGACCGGGACTGCCAATCATCTAGCCACGCGACGTCGTCAGAGAAGGGGGTAGAGGAGAAAACGGAGGGCAACGGGACAGACGAGGAGGCGGGGTGCGACCGCAGCTCAGTCTCAGTCAGGCAAGGCAGGGCAGAGGAGCAGAAGGTGACGCAACTTGCACTTCCCTGGGGGGGAGGGGGAGGCAGGCCGACCTGGAGCGCGATGAACTACTCCAGCTGACGCTCACGGGATGACGGTCCGGGTGTGTAAACCGAGTGGGGGGTGATGGTATCCGAGCCCGGGTAGAAGGAGGACTGCGCTGGTGAGGGGAACGGAGGCGCCGACGGCTCCGGATGGTGCTGTTGCGGAGCTGGCGTCTCCAGGACTGGTGAAGCCGCCTGAGTGGTGGAGCTGTTGGACGAAGCCAAGGCGTCAGGACCGACAGCAGCGACGGGGGCAGAGGCGAGACGGCGCTTCCGCTGGCGACGCATGGTGGCAATGACGCGCGCCTCGTCTGTTGCCCGAGGGCGCGTGTACCATCCGTGCTTGGACTGGCCACAGTTGTGGCAGACCGAGCCACCAAAGCTGGACCTGGTCAACGGCTGCAGGTGCTGTTGCTGTTGCTGACCCTTGCCCTTCTTGCATCGAAGCTTCTTCTTCCCCGGCGATGAGGAGGTGGCTGAGGTGGCTGCGGCGCGGGAGGCGACGGTCACGGTGGCGACGGCAGGGGAGGCGAGGGCCTCCGTGCGCTGAAGATGGGACTCCAGACGAGCTTCCTTGATCTGGAGGAAGAGCTTGTACGCCAAAGGAATGAGGGTACCCTCGGCCGCCATGGTGGAGAGGACATCCTGAGGGTAGTGAACGAAGACGTCTGCATATGCAAAGGTGGCACCGTGCTTGATGGTGAGGAGCGCGGCCAGCAGGGGTGGGGCAGAGGTACGGAGGCGATGAAGGATGTCCTCCGTTCGCTGCCAGTAGGCGGTGACCATCTTTGTCTCCCCCATGTGTAGGGAGTTGAACTCCCGCAGAAATCGGTTGGTCTTAGCCTCGCTGGACAGGCGATGGGGCCAAGTGAGGATGTGCCACGCGGTTGCAGGGTCCGGGATGGCGCCAGCGGTGAAGTCGCCGAGGAAAGGTTCCAGGGCCAGGCGGGAGGTCGGAGGGGCGCCTGGCACTGGGGAACGTACGACGCGACCAACGTCATGCAACTGGTCGGCCTGGGTGGGGTCATACGGAAGGGTGTAATATGCCCACAGGCCATCACCCTATGCATAGATCCGAAAGCTGAGTTCCCAGCTGCAGAACTACTCGCCGGCCTGCTGTGGCGGGGGCGGCGTCTCAAAGTCCTTTTGCCTGAAGCCGGCACCGAGAGTGGGGCCAAGGACGGAGGTCACGGTCTGCCGCTGGGGCTGAGTCTGCTCCTGTGCCAGGTAATGCGTAGCAGCGGACACAACAGGGCTAGCGTGCCCACGAAGGAAGAATGGTGGCAGTAGGCTGGTGGCAGACTGGGAGGCTAACGAGTGCAACGTTGCAAGCTGCTGCATCAAGGCGGCAAGCTATTGCTGAAGAGCAGCCAAGGGGTCAGGGTTGTCGCCAACGATGCCAGAGGGCTGCTGCTTCTGCTGCTGTTGCTGCTGCTACTGCTGCTGCTACTACTGTTGTTGTAGCTACTACAGAAAAGGGGGGCTAGGGGTCCCCCCCCCCCAACAGAGGAGGACCCCTCTTCAGAGGGGCTATTAGTTATGGTGGTTAAAGGTGCCTTTCTTCCCCTTTTGTTTTCTTTGTTTTGTCTTGTTTTTTCTTGTGCTGTTGATGTGAGCAGTGACGTCAGCGGAGGATGGCTGACGTCAATAGAGGCTACTACGGTGTGTGTCATGCTACTACGTTCTCCCCTGTTTGTTTTCCCTTTCTTTTGTTGATGATGTCAGTAGTGACGTCAGCAGTGACGTCAGTTGACAGCTGCTGACGTCAGCAGCGGTAGATGTAGCTACTACTGTGGGACTGCAGCCGTTGTTGCTGTTGCTACTGTTGCTGCTGCTGCTGCTACTGCTATGGATGCCGTTGCTGGTGTTGTGCGTGCCACTGCTGCTGCTGTTGTTGTTGTTGCTCTTACTGCTGCTACTGCTGCCGCTACTGCTGCTGAAGCCGCTATGGTTACTAATGTGGCTGCGGCTGCGGGTGCTGCTGCTGCTGCTGCTGGGGCTTGTTCTGTTGCTATTGCTACTGCTGCTGCTGCTGCCGCTGCTGTTGCTACCGCCGCTGTGCTTGTTGCTGTGCCTATAGCTGCGGTTGCTGCTGTTTTTGCGGTTGTTGCTACTGCTGCTACTGTTGCTACGGCTGTGGGGGGGTCCTTCGTTTTTTTTCTCTTTCTCTTTTCATTCTTGCTCGTCCCCACGAGCTTGCTGCTCGCTGCGAGCGACAAGGTGCGAGCTGCGAGCTCAATGCTCGCTGCTCATTGCTCACTGCGAGTAGCGAGCTTGCTGCTAGCAGCTCGCTGCTCGCAACGAGTAGCGGGCTGCAGGTAGCTGCGGCTGCTGCTGCTGCGGCTGTCGCTGCAGCCGCTGTTGCTGCTAAGTCTGCCGCCGGCTGCTATTGCTGCGAGCTGTAGCTGCTGCAAGCTGTAGCTGCTGCCAGCTGCTGATGTGTGCTACTGCTGCTTGCCGCTGCTGCCACTGCTCGCCGCCGCGGCAAGCTACTGCTACTGCTGGTGGCTGCTGTTGTCAGTCACAGCTGGAGGACGGCGCCGCGTGCGTCATTGCCAGCAAGCACCTGACGTGGTCGGCCGCTCACCTCCTCGCGTCAAGCGTTGTGGTCAGTGCTGCCGGAAAAAATCCGGCAGGATTTCCCCTTGCCGAGTGGCCGTGGGAAATTTTTTAACGCCGCCACCAGGTGGATCAATGCTGCCGGGAAAAATCTGGCAGCATTTCCCCTGTAATGGCGCATATGGGGGTCCGCCAGCGTTGTCTGGCACCTGTACGCCAGTCTTCTGCTGCTGCTGCTACGCTCTGGCCGTGATACCAAAATAGGAATGCTAGGGAGCAGGTTGGGGCTGTAGCGTTTTTGATGCATAATGCGGGCTTCCACGCTAGTTGCTTAACTCTGCTACCCCCGCTGTCTACTACTCTAGAGACTAAGTCTGGAAGCTCGGGGTTATCTACTCAGAAGTGCGCACGCCAGTGTTTGCGCCAGAAAGTTGCTGGAAACTGAAAGCAACTGATTAGTAATAAAGAATGAGCATAACTGGGAGACCCCCCCAAGTTCTAGCTCCCCCTCACTAGTGTAGAACTTGTTACTCAGCTTACTAGCCAATCAGAAAACAGTCTTAGACCTATTTTCTAGCAGGCAGGGTTTTCTCAGTGAGCCTTGCCAGACGCCCGACAGCCCAAAACCCGGGCGTCGTGCGTTTGCCTGAAAACTGGACCATACCATGATACCGACGCTGTGAACACAGTCGTGCGGTCAGAATTAGCTAGAAAAACAGCAGCAAAGAGTTATGGCTGCCCGAACCCAGGCAGCGCCTACAACAGTCACTGATGCCAAACAGGGCCATACGGCAGGAGACATGGACCCTAGGCACTACATGACGCTGCAGATGCAATGCCACTATCAAGCACAACACAGGGTGCATGTAGATAGAATTTGCAGTGGTAGTGACCGCCGACGGCCCGACCGCCGAGGAGGCCTGCCAATGGAGCTGAGCACATCGCCAGAGGGAGGCGGCTCCAATGAACTGTGAGTGAGCCTCAGCGTGCGTCAGCTCCACCGAGCGACCCTCCAGCGGCGTTGAGTCTCGCCGTCAGTCATCTGCACGCCGATGTACACAAGCCGGGAGGACACAACAGAGTACAATGAGAGACGCACGCTGCAACGTCACCCAGGTGTAGTGACTGGCTCCAACACGCAGCACCAGCAATTAGCAGCAGCAGCAGCCACAGGCAACGGTAGCGAGCAATTGCAGCAGGAGCCAGCAGCAGCTGCGTGCAGCAGTAGCAGGCAGAAGTAACAGCTCGCAGTAGCCTGTAGCATCAGCAACCCATAGCAGCAGCTCGCAGCAGCAACAACCCGTAATTGCAGCTTGTAGCAGTAGCAGCGAGGAGCAGTGGTAGCAAGCAGCAGTTGCAGTAGTATGCAGCAGTAGTAGGAGGGTGCAGCAGCCTCAGCAGTGAGTCGCAGCAGTAGCCAGCTGCAGCAACGGTTGTAGCGAGCTGCTGCCAGCAGTGGCTGCTACTGCTCGCTCCTTGCAACAAGCGAGTAGTGAGTTGCAGTCCGCTACTGCTAGCGAGCAGTAACTCGATGCTAGCGAGCAGCAGCTCGTTGCCAGCGAGCAGCAGCTCGCTGCTAGCAAGCAGCAGCTTGCTGCTCGCAGCTAGCAATAGGCAACTGCTTGTTGCGATAGACGAGAAAAGAGAAAAAAAAACGTAAGGAAGAAAACCCTCACCCCACAAGCTTTGCTGCTGCCGCTACACCAGCTGCCTTTACTGCTTCAGTCGCAACACTAGCAACAGTAGCCCGTAGTTGTAGCAGTTATTGCTACAATTACAGCCGTAGTAGCAGCAGTAGTAGCGGTAGCAACAGCAGCAGTTTTCGTAAAAACAGCAGCAGTAGTTGCAACAGCAACAGCAGCAGCAGCAACAACTACAGGAGTAGCACCAACAGCAACAGAAGAAGCACCAATAGCAGTAGCAGCAATAGCAGTTGTAGCTGCAGCAGCAGTAGCAGTAGCAGCAACAACAGCAGCTGCAACAGCGGCCCCAAAAACCGCCACTATTGACGTTAGCATCCCGTTGCTGACGTCACTACTGACAACACTGCTGACGTCATAAACTCACACAAAAAAGGGGGCAAGGGAAGGGGGAAGTAAAGCTAAGGGTGGACAGGACGTCCACCGCCCTCAGCCGACATCACTGCTGACGTGAGCACTATAAAAAAATACGAAACAAAACAAAAGGGCATCACACCATGGCTGGTAGTGCCATTGGGGAGGGGTCCTCCTCTGTTGGGGGGGACCCCACCCCCCTTTTCTTGCAACGGCTGCAGCAGCAGCAGGAGTAGCAGCAGTAACAGCAGCAGCAACAAAAGTAGTAGCGACAACAACAGTAGCAGCAGTTGCACGAGTACCAGCAGCAGCAGCAGCACTAATAGGAGCAACAAGAGCAGCAGGAGCAGTATCAGTAACAGGAACAACAGCAGTAGCGAAAGCAACAGTAGCAGCAACACCAGCAACAAGAGGAGCAGCAGCAGCAGCAGCCCTCTGGCGTCGTTGGTGACAACCCTGACCCCCTCGCTGCTCTTCAACAACAGCTCGCCGCCCTGACGCAACAGCTTGCGGCACTACAGCCGTTGGTTTCTCAGACTGCCCCCAATACGCCGCCATCCTTCACCCCTCCAGGGCACACCAGCCCAGCTGTGTCTGCTACCACGCACTACCTGGCGCTGTAGCAGACTGAGCGCCAGTGGCAAACAGTGACCCCCATCCTTGGCCCCACTCTTGGTGCCGGCCGTAGGCAAAAGGACTTTGAGACGTCGTCGCCGCCGCTTCAGGCCGGCGAGCACTTTCGGAGCTGGGAGCTTAGCTTCCGGATCTGGACTCAGGGTGAGGGCCTGTGGGCATACTACACCCTGCCGTACAATGCCACCCTGGTCGACCAGTTATATGACACTAGGCATGCCGTTCGTGCTTTAGTCCCTGTCGCCCCTCCGGCTTCCCGCCTCGCTCTCGAGCCCTTCTTAGGCGACTTCACCGCTGGCGCCACCCCAAACCGTGCAGCCCCGTGGCACGTCCTCACATGTCCCCATCGCCTGTCCAGCGAGGCTGAGACTAGCCGCCTACTGCGGGAGTTCAACACCCTACACACGTGGGAGACCGAGACGGTCACCTCCTACTGGCAGCGGGCGGAGGACATCCTTTGTCACCTGGGGACCTCTGCCCCACCCCCTCTGGTCGCGCTACTCACCATCAAGTGCGGTGCCACCGACGCGTATGCGGACGTCTTCATCCACTACCCTCACGACGTCCTCTCCACCATGGTGGCCCAGGGCACCCTCATGCCCTGGGCATACGAGCTCTTCCTCCAGATTGAGGAGGCTCGTCTTGAGTCCTGACTCCAGTGCACGGACGCCGTCGCCTCCCCTGCCGTCGCCGCCCCTGCCGTTGCCTCCATGGCTGTCGCCTTCCCCGCCGCATCTACCTCATCATCGTCGGGGAAGAAGAAGCGTCGGAACAAGAAAGGCAAGGGTTAGCAACAGCAATAGCAACTGTCGACCGGGTCCAGCGGTGGTGGCTCGGTCGACCACAACTGTGGCCAGCGCGGGCACGGGTGGTACACGTGTCCTCTACCGACGGATGAGGCACGCGTCATCGCCACCATGCGGCGCTAGCGCGAGCGCCGTCTCGCCTCTGCCGCCGTAGCTGTCACCAGCTCTGACACCTGGGCCTCGTCCAGGAGCTCCACCACTCTGGTTGCCTCTCCAGTCCCAAAGCCACCCGCGCCGTAGCCATCGGCGCCAGCACAGTCATCCTTCTACCCAGGTTCCGGCGTTGTCAACCTGCACTCTGTCTACACTCCTGGGCCGTCCTCTCATGAGCACCAGCTGGAGCAGTTCATCACGCTCCAGCTCGGCCTGCCTCGCCCTCCTCCCAAGGGAAGTATGAGTTGTAGCACTTCTTGATCTCCTGTCTAGCCCTGCATGACTGAGACTGAGCTACGGTCGTGCCCTGTTTCCTCGTCCGTCTCGTCGTCTCTCATGGTCTCCGCTACCCCTTCCAATGACGACATTACTTGGCTTGACGATTGGCAGTCTCGGTTTGCGCCTCCTTCCACCACGTCCGCGTCCCTTGCTTGCTGCTATGTGACCATTAGCAATCTAGCAACCCAGGCCCACGACCCTACTGAGACCTAGATCATCGACTCCGGGGCCATGCATCACATGACGGCCTCTCGTGAGGCCTTTAGTATGCTCGGTCATGAAGGCGATGTCTCCGGTGTCCGGAAAGGCTCTGGCCAGGTGTTGCCCGTCCATGGTGTTGGTGTCGTTTGTTTCCATGGTCCCTCCAGTGACGTCTTTCTGACCGATGTCCTCTTCGTCCCTAGTCTTGAGCTTAGCCTACTGTCTGTCACTGCCCTTGACCGCATGAGCATGGGCATTGTGCACTCGCGTGGCATTGGCACGGTGTCGTTGCGTCAGTTTGGTCTTGCTGTACTGCACGCCACCGCCCGTGGCAACCTGTGGCTTGTACCTTGCCTCTCCTCCTCTCCTTTCGTCTCCTCCCCGTCGGCTGCCACAAACCATGTGTTTGTCACCAGTACACTTTCTTTTCAGCACACTCGTCTCTTGGATCGCCGCCTCTACCACGTGCACTCTGCTGCCGTAGACAGCATGCTCCGCACCCAGCCAACCAAGGGCCCTGATCCGGAGACTTTCCCCCTCCCGTGCCCAACCGAGTGCATTGATTGCGCTCAGGGGAAGATGCACCGGTCCACATACCCCTTGTCTTCCTCTTGTGCATCCGCCCCTCTCGACCTTGTCCACTCGGACGTCATGGGTCCTCTTCCCACAGAGTTTGTCAGGGAGCATGGTCGCTATGTCCTCACCCTCATTGACGACTATTCTCGCTACTGCTGGGTAGCGAGAATAGTCGAGTTCTTTTGCCTTCGGCAAAAGAACGATGTCGTCCACGCCATCCATGACTGGCCTGTCCTTGCGAAGAGCGAGTGTTGCTGCTCTCAATGCTGTTTTTGCTCCGATCGCGTTTGCGAGTACATGGGTGAGGTCACAACCTAACTTGCCTCCCACGGCATCCGCCATGAGACGTCCGCGCCATACATGCCGGCCCAGAACGGTGTCTCCGAACGGTGGAACCGGACCATGGCCGACGCCATCCGCACCATGCGCGTCGAGTGTGGTCTCTCCGATGGCTTCTATTTTGAAGCCATGGCCTACATGACCTTGGTCTAAAACTAGATTCCCCACGGTCCCCTTCCTTGCCAGTCCACATCGTATCAGCATTGGAGCGGTCAGCGAGCTGACCTCCGCCCGACTCGTGTCTGGGGCTGCGTGGCCATTGTGTGGCTGCCCGCCCCACAATAGGGCAGCAAGCTTGCCCCTCGCGGACGTCCGTGCACCTTCCTCAGTGTCTCTTGTAAGTCCAAGGCCTGACGCTTCTGGGATCCCTCCCAGCACTACATCGTTGACTCCCGGGATGCCCTCTTCTTCGAGGACCTGTTTCCTTGCGACCTCATTTGCTCCGGCTCGTCCATATCCATCCAGACGTGTGGGTGAGTGGTGAGTCCGTCCTCCGTCCTACCGCTTCTGGGTGACACATCCCTCAATCCCTCCAGGTCGGCAGCCCCTGTCGTGTCCACTGGTTCCTCCGAGCCGGCAACCCCAGTCGCGTCCGCTCGTCCCTCCAGGTTAGCAGCCCCTGTCGCGTCCGTTGGTCCCTCAAACCCGGCAGCCCCAGTTGTGTCCACTGGTCCCTCCGGGCCAGCAGCCCCAGTCGCGTCCACTGGTCCCTCCGGGCCGGCAACCCCAGTCGCGTCCGCTGGTCCCTCCGGGCTGGCAGCCCCAGTTGCGTCCGTTGGTTCCTCCGGGCCGGCAACCCCAGTCGCGTCTGTTGGTCCCTTCGGGCCAGCATCCCCAGTCGCGTCCGCTGGTCCCTTCAGGGGAGCAGGCCCAGTTGCGTCTGGTGGTCCCTCCAGTCCGGCGGCCCTAGTCGCGTCTGTTGGTCCCTCCGGACCGGTAGCCCCAGTCGCATCCATTGGTCCCTCTGGACCAGCAGCCCCAGTCGCGTTTGCTGGTCCTTCCGGACCGGCAGCCCTAGTTGCGTCCGCTGGCCCCTCCGGGCCAGCAGCTCAGTCGCTCCAGTACAACGGCGGGGCCATCATCAGCGTATTGAATTTTTACTAGTGTAATGTATACATATACATGTATACATGTATATATATGTATATATATATGTATATGCATACAATCCAGACATTATTTGAACTCGGATTTTTTACACGTTTGGAAGAAACGTCTAAAAAAACATTCCTGTGGGGGAGAGTGATTCCCTCAAGACATCGACAACCCATTTTTCTGGACGTCGCAGTGAAATAGAAACGAACTGTCCGCCAAAGCAGTGACAAGAGTGCATTACTTTGGGTGAAGGAGGTCTTCATCTTAACATGTCAAACACGCTCTCTGAAGACGAATTTCTCTGACATTGAAACGTGTGACACACACCCACACGCACCACACACTCACACACACCACACACTTACACGCACTACACACTCACAAATACCACACACTCAAACGCGCCACACACCTCATGCACCACAAGTCGCGTGCTCCTGCGGCAGCACCAACATGCTACTTGTTTGGGGGAGGACATGGTCAAGCCAGCAGCCTTGGTTACATCCGCAGGCCCCTCCGGGCCAGCAACCCCATCCGCCTCCATTTTCCCGGCAGACACAGTGCCATCGCTTTCCCTGCCACGCTACACGTGTGGTCCAGGTGGCAGCCTCCGACAGAGACCGTCGGTGAGCACGCAGACCGTCGCACCACGCTCCGTGGCGCCTCGACCCCCTGTGGCTCCACGTGTCTCCTCCACTCCCACGCTCGTGAGTTAGGATCCTGGCACCAAGACTCTCGGCTTGACCACCTCGGCCATCATTGCAGACTTTCACCCGGGCTCCGCACTGGGCTATGCCATGCTTCATCATGAGCATCGGTACGCTGTCGTGGCTGCCCTCGCGCGCATCCCACCTGGGGCTCGAGATACACACGCTCTCTCAGCCCACTCCAGAGCACGCCCGGAGGACCCAGATACCCTGCGCGAGGTACGAGCCTCTCCTGAGGCTGCACACTAGGACGCTGCCTGCGCCGATGAGCTCGCCGCTATCCGATAGCACCACGTGTACGACCTCGTTGACCTTCTTGGGCATGGAGCTTGAGCATGATTGCTCCGAGGGCGTCCTGCACATCCACCAGGCTGCCTATGTGCAGACACTGTCCACCCGCTTTGCGGAGGACCTACCACTCATGCTGAGCGCATCCTCACCCATGTCACCCGATGGCCAGGTGAAGCTCAAGAGTCGTGACTCAGCCGTTGTGGGGGAGCCAGTTAACGTGAACACATACCTGCGAGTCATCAGGTCACTGATGTTCCTTGCGACGACGACGTGCCCAGACATCGCATTCGCCGTCAACCTCCTAGCCCAGTCCTCTCAGGAGTCGCGTCACCTCCACTACGAGGCTGCAATCCGAGTACTGCGCTATGTCGTCTCGCCTCCTTGCCCAGGTCACATGTTCCGCCGTCAGCCGTCTGTTGTCGCGGTGGGCTACACCAATAGTGACTGGGCCGGCAGTCCAGACGGTAAGAGCCGCACAGGCTGGATCTTTCTGATTGGCGGCACAACTGTGTCCTGGCGCACTGGCAAGCAGGGGTGCATTGTACGCAACACTGTTGAGGCTGAGTATGTTGATCTTGGTTCAGGCGCGTGTGAGATTGTGTGGTTCCGTTATCTTTTGTCTGAGTTGTGTCAGTCCGTCGCATCCATCACGTTCAACTTTGACAATGAGGGTGCCATGGCCATCGCCGACAATGACGGCGTGCATCACACACGCACAAAGCACATCAACGTTGAGTATCACTATGTGCGTTCGTTGTTGCATGACGGCAGCATCAGCATCGTGTGGGTTGAGACAGCAAGGCAGTTGGCTGACTTCTTAACCAAGGCACTAA
>SZWC01009044.1:0-11849 GCA_023375785.1 Penium margaritaceum
CCCACAGACCTTCACCCTGTGCCCAGATCCGGAAGCTGAGCTCCCAGCTGCGGAACTGCTCGCCGCTCTGAAGCGGCGGCGGAGGTGTCTCAAAGTCCTTTTGCCTGCGGCCGGCACCCAAAGTGGGGCCAAGGAAGGAGGTCACTGTCTGCCGTTGGCGTTGAGTCTGCTGCTGTGCCAGGTAGTACGTGGCAGCGGACACAGCGGGGCTAGCATGCCCTGGGGGGATGAAGGACAGCGGCGCACTGGTGGCACTGTGGGAAGCGACCGGCCGTAGCGCTGCAAGCTGCTGCGTCAAGGCGGCAAGCTGTTGCTGAAGAGCAGCGAGAGGGTCAGGGTGGCCGCCAATGTTGCCAGTGGGCTGCTGCTGCTGCTGCTGCTGCTGCTGCTGCAAAGGCGGCGGCTGCTCCTGCTGCTGTAGCGGCGGCTGTTGCTGCTGCAGGGGCGGCGGCTGCTGCTACTACAGGGGTGGCGGCTGCTGCTGCTGCAGTGGCGATGGCTGCTGCTGCTGCAGCGGCGGTGGCTGCCGCTGTTGCTGCTGTAGGGGCGGCGGCTGCTGCTGCCGCAGTGGCGGTGGCTGCTGCTGCTGCTGCTGCAGCGGCGGTGGCAGTTGCTGCTGCTGCTGCAGCGGCAGCGGCTGCTGCTGTTCCTGCTGCGGCGGCGGCGGCTGCTGCTACTGCAGCGGCGGTGGCTGCTGCTGCTGCAGCGGCGGTGGCTGCTGCTGCTGCAGCGGCGGTGGCTGCCGCTGTTGCTGCTGCAGGGGCGGCGGCTGCTGCTGCCGTAGTGGCGGTGGCTGTTGCTGCTGCTGCTGCAGCGGCGGTGGCAGTTGCTGCTGCTGCTGCAGCGGCAGCGGCTGCTGCTGTTCCTGCTGCGGCGGCGGCGGCTGCTGCTACTGCAGCGGCGGTGGCTGCTGCTGCTGCAGCGGCGGTGGCTGCCGCTGTTGCTGCTGCAGGGGCGGCGGCTGCTGCTGCCGTAGTGGCGGTGGCTGTTGCTGCTGCTGCTGCAGCGGCGGTGGCAGTTGCTGCTGCTGCTGCAGCGGCAGCGGCTGCTGCTGTTCCTGCTGCGGCGGCGGCGGCTGCTGCTACTGCAGCGGCGGTGGCTGCTGCTGCTGCAGCGGCGGTGGCTGCCGCTGTTGCTGCTGCAGGGGCGGCGGCTGCTGCTGCCGTAGTGGCGGTGGCTGTTGCTGCTGCTGCTGCAGCGGCGGTGGCAGTTGCTGCTGCTGCTGCAGCGGCAGCGGCTGCTGCTGTTCCTGCTGCGGCGGCGGCGGCTGCTGCTACTGCAGCGGCGGTGGCTGCTGCTGCTGCAGCGGCGGTGGCTGCCGCTGTTGCTGCTGCAGGGGCGGCGGCTGCTGCTGCCGTAGTGGCGGTGGCTGTTGCTGCTGCTGCTGCAGCGGCGGTGGCAGTTGCTGCTGCTGCTGCAGCGGCAGCGGCTGCTGCTGTTCCTGCTGCGGCGGCGGCGGCTGCTGCTACTGCAGCGGCGGTGGCTGCTGCTGCTGCAGCGGCGGTGGCTGCCGCTGTTGCTGCTGCAGGGGCGGCGGCTGCTGCTGCCGTAGTGGCGGTGGCTGTTGCTGCTGCTGCTGCAGCGGCGGTGGCAGTTGCTGCTGCTGCTGCAGCGGCAGCGGCTGCTGCTGTTCCTGCTGCGGCGGCGGCGGCTGCTGCTACTGCAGCGGCGGTGGCTGCTGCTGCTGCAGCGGCGGTGGCTGCCGCTGTTGCTGCTGCAGGGGCGGCGGCTGCTGCTGCCGTAGTGGCGGTGGCTGTTGCTGCTGCTGCTGCAGCGGCGGTGGCAGTTGCTGCTGCTGCTGCAGCGGCAGCGGCTGCTGCTGTTCCTGCTGCGGCGGCGGCGGCTGCTGCTACTGCAGCGGCGGTGGCTGCTGCTGCTGCAGCGGCGGTGGCTGCCGCTGTTGCTGCTGTAGGGGCGGCGGCTGCTGCTGCCGCAGTGGCGGTGGCTGCTGCTGCTGCTGCTGCAGCGGCGGTGGCAGTTGCTGCTGCTGCTGCAGCGGCAGCGGCTGCTGCTGTTCCTGCTGCGGCGGCGGCGGCTGCTGCTACTGCAGCGGCGGTGGCTGCTGCTGCTGCAGCGGCGGCGGCTGCTGCTGCTGAAGCGGCGGCGGGTGCTGCTGCTGTTGCTGCAGCAGTCGCTACAAGAAGGGAGGGGTAGGGGTCCCCCCACCAGAGGAGGACCCCTCATCAGGACTCCCCTCCATTTACTCAGTGTCCCTTGTTTTCTATCCTTTCCCCTTTTTTTTTGTTGATGACGTCAGCAGTGACGTCAGCAGTGACATCAGCAGAGGAGTGCTGACGTCAGCAGCGGTGGACGTTGGGGCCGCTGATGTTGGTGTTGCTCCTGATGCCGCTGTAGCCGCTGCCGCTGCTGCTGCTGCTGTTGCTGCTGCTGCGGTTGCTGGCGCCGCTGCTGCTGCTGCTTGCTTGCTGCTGCTGCTGCTGTTGCTGCTGCTGCTGCTTGCTTGCTGCTGCTGCTGCTGTTGATGCTGCTGCTGCTGCTGCTGCTTGCTTGCTGCTGCTGCTGCTGCTGCTGCTTGCTTGCTGCTGCTGCTGCTGTGGCTGCTGCAGTTGCAGCCGTAGCTGCTGTTGTTGCGAGCTGCTGCGGCTGCTGCGGCTGCTGCAGCTCGCCGCTGCGGCTGTGCGCTGCTGCAGCCGCGTGCTGCTGCTGTAGCCCGCTGCTGCGGCTGCTGCGTGCTGTAGCAGCCGCTCGCTGCTGCGGCGGGTTGCTGCAGCGAGCCGCGGGGGTGGGGGATTTTTTCTGTTGCCCCTTTTTTTTTTTTTTCTTCTTTTCTCTTTGTCAGCGGGCAGCAGCCCGCTGTCTGCAGCGAGCAGTGGGCTGCTGCTCGCCTGGCAGCAGCGAGCTGCTGCTCGCTGGCAGCAGCGGGCTGCTGCTTGCTGCTCGCTCGCTGCGAGCAGCGAGCAGCAGCAGCCGCGGCTGGCAGCTGCTGCTGCTGGCTGCTGCTGCAGCTCGCTGCAGCAGCTGTTGTAGCTCGCTGTTGCTGCTGCACGCTGCTGCAGCTGCTACGAGCTGCTGCAGCTCGCTGCTGCAGCTCGCTGCTGCTGCTGCCGCTGCTGCCGGCTGCCGCTGCCGCTGCCGCTGCTGCCTGTTGCCGCTGCGGGCTGCTGCTGCGAGCTGCTGCTGCGTGCAGCTGCTTCTGCTGCACGCTGCTGCCGCTGCCGCAAGCTGCTGCTGCTGCTGCTGCCGCGAGCTGCTGCTGCTACGTGCTGCTGCGAGCTGCTGCTGCTGCCTGCTGCTGCTGGCGGTGCCAGTCACTGCACCTGGGTGACGTTCGCCACGTGCGTCGTCGCCCGCAGACGTCAGAAGCCGCCTGCCGCTCACCTCCTCGCGTCACGCGTGGGGGTCAGTGCTGCCAAAAAAATTTCGGCAGCATTTCCCCTGGCCCAGTGGCCGTGGGAAAAAATCTGACGCCGCCACCAGGCGGTTCAATGCTGCCGGAAAAAATCCGGCAGCATTTCCCCTGCAGTGGCGCGTATGGGGGTCCGCCGGCGTTGTTTGGCACCTGTTCGTCAGTCTTCTGCTGCTGCTGCTACGCTCTGGCTCTGATACCAAAATGGAATTGCCTAGGCAGCAGGTTGGGGCAGCAGCGTTGTTGATGCAGCGTTCGGGCTTCCACGCTCGTTGCTTAAGTCAGCTGCCCCCTCAGTCTGCTGCTCTAGAGTCTAAGTCTGGAAGCTCTGGGTTTGTTACTCAGGAACGCGCGCGCCAGTGTTAGCGCCAGAAAGCAGCTGAAAACTGCAAGTGACTGATTAGGAATGAAGAATGAACAACAATGGGAGATCCCTCCAAGTTCTAGGCCCCCCCCAGCTCTGTAGAGCTTGTTACTCAGTTCAACAGCCAATCAGAAAATAGCTCAGTTCAGGCTGGCAGGTTTTCTCGGTGAGGCCTGCCAGACAGCCGACAGCCCAAAACCCGGGCGTCGTCCGTTTTGCCTGAAAACTGGACCATACCATAATACCGCCGCTGCGAACGCAGCCGTGCGGTCAGAATCTGCTAGGAAAATAGTAGCGAGGAGTTATGGCAGCCTAAACCCAGGTAATGCCCACAATGGTTTGTGCTGCCGAACAGGGCCATGCAACATGCAACTGGGACCCTAGGCAGTGCATGACGACACAGACGCAATAGGACGCGCTGGACGCATGCAAGCAGCAAATGCGGTGTCAATGACCGCCGGCAGCACGACCGCCGAGGAGGCCTGCCGATGGAGCTGAGCGCGTCGCCTGAGAGAGGAGGCTCCAGCGAACTGCGAGAAGACCTCAGTGTGCGTCGGCTCCACCGGACGACACTCCATCAGCGTCACGTCTTGCCGTCAGTCATCTGCACGCCGATGTACACAAGCCGGGAGGACACAACAGAGCACAATGAGAGATGTGCAAAAACCAACACTCTCTGGCACTCACATGACTCTTGCATGATTCTTCATGACCTTTTGATGCGGTAGATGCTAGGGCCCGTACATTCTTATTGCCGTGCCCTGCATCATGTTATCTTGTTTTGCATGTTGTGGGGGAGCTGAATTTACCCGGGTGCTGATCCTTAGGGGGCCACCGTGCTGGTTTCGGCCGTGCATCGGTGAGTAGCCGCCCTCGGTTAATTCCGAGTGGTCGGGCTCGACCCCCGGGTGGCGACACTCACCCACCCGAGCTTGTCGCTCGTGGTGGGTGAGCGCTCACCGGTCCTTGTGTCGCTCGCTCCCCCTACACTCCAATTACTCTGTTTAGCTCGAGCTATGCAAACAAGTTGCCGCATCCATGGCGTCTCTCCCACGTTGGTGCTTGTTGCATGTCATACCCACACACCTGGGTTAGCTAGTAACTTCCAAGCAACTACTGGTATCAGAGCGAGGGGCGGCTCTCGCCCATGACTCTACGTTCCTAGGCATTCGTGGGTCTCGTGGCTCTCTTGGCCACCTCTCCACTCGCCCGGACATCACCGTGGACCCTGAGCATCTCCGTGCACTTCAGTCATCTCCGTGCACTTCAGTCATCTCCGTGCACTCGGGCCTCTCGGTGCACTCTGTCAGCAGCTCCACGCACCCCAGGCATCTCTGTGCATCGCTGCATTCCCGGGCACCGCTGTGCACCGCGCGCATCTCCGCACATCTCAGTGCATGCTCAGGGCATCGTTGTGCACCCGGATCTCTTCGTGCACCCCGCCGTGGCATCTCCACGCACCCGGACATCACCTTGGATCTCGAGCATCTCCGTGCACTTCAGCCTGTTGGTTTGTGTGGCTTCCATCTGTCACGACCGACACTGCTAGTTTACCGATATACCCATATTCGGGGTATATGGCAGAGGAGGGCGTGACGACACGACGGGCCTCCGGACTGCACCGAGACTTCTCCAGCACCTACGACAGCGCCGGCGAGACGCGGTCGATGCGTTCCGACAGCCATGTGGGCTTGTCAGGAGGCAGGAGAGTTTTCTCGGTGGGTTGAGACCCGCGCATCCGGTTGACTGTACCGGTGCGACGAGGAGACCCGATGGCTCTTGTGGGGCTTCCGACGTTCGGAAAGCCGTCTGTGATGTCTGGACGTTGATTCCGAGATGTTTTGACACTGCTCATATTTTCTCGGTGGTCGAGACCTGGGCACTCGGCGAGCTGTTCCGGTGCCTCGAGGAGACCACCTTTGTTGCTCTCGTGGTGTATGCAGTGTGTTCTCCCTGTTGAGTCATTTTGGCTCAGCAGGGGTGACGGGGCCCGGTGCAGTTAGCTGCCGGCGCCCCTATATAAGCCCGCTAGGGGCTCATTTGTAAACTCTCCTTGTTCTTTATATTCAACGTTCCAGACTTAGCCAAATTCTTGCCGTTTTGCATCGCACTCACACACAGAGCTCATGTTCGTTTTTGCATGGGCCTGCATGCCCTAAATTATTTCTAATTTGGTATTAGAGCACAGGGGGGCGTGTGAGCAGCAGAAGCAGTAGCAGTGGGCGGAACGCAAAGAGAACGCGCCACGTGGCGCCACGCCGGCAGCAGCGTGAGGGAGCGCGAAGCGACTGCACGTGAACGCCACAGGGGCGGTGAGCCGCGCACAGCAGCAGCCGTGGCAGCAGCGAGCAGCAGCAGCGAGCAGAAGCAGCAGCGTGCAGCAGCAAGCAGCGACGCAGCAGTAGCAGAAGCAGCAGCAGCAGCAGCCGCAACAGCTTTAGCAGCAGCAGCAGCAGTCGCAGCAGCAGCAGCAGAAGCCGTAGCAGCAGCAGCAGCAGCAGCAGCAGCAGCGTGCAACGGCGTGCAGAGCGAAAGAAGAAAAAGAAAAAAAAACAAGGCAGCAGCAGATCCGCAGTAGCAAGCAGCAGCAGCAGCTGCTGCGCAGAGCAGCAGCTGCAGCAGCAGCTGAAGCAGCAGCAGCAGCAGCAGCATCCGCAGCAGCTGCACCTGCCGCTGCAGCTGCTGCTGCCGTTGCGAGGAGGGCCTCGCAGCCCTCCTCTGAACGGGGGGGGGCTCTGAGGGGGCCTGTCGACCCCGTTCGCAACCCCCCCTCTCCCTCCTTTCTCCCCTCCTCAACGGGGCCCTCGGAGGGCCCCGCCGAAGCCCCTCCGAGGGGTCCTGCGGAGGGGGCCCGTCGGTCTCGCGGGCTCCCTCGGCCCCGTCGGCTCCGTCGGCCGACCTACGGGGGGGCCGGGTCAGAGGGGCGGAAGGGACCCCCCCCCCCCCCTCGTCGCTCTCTCGCTCGCTCGATCAGCGAGCGAGCGAGCGAGTAGTGCACGGAGGGAGGGCCGGACAAGCGGACCTCCCCCCCCCTCTCTCCCCCTATTTTACTGATTGCCCCAGCTTTGGGGCAATCGGGAATAGGGGGTACAGTGAGAAAAAAAAACTACGGAGGGGGTACGCCTCAGGCTAAGGGGTGAGAAAAAAAAACGGGAGGGTGAGTCCGTGAAAGGAGAATATTAAAAAAAAAAAAAACAAAAGGAGAAAAAGGGGGAATCGTCCAAATCCTACCGCCCCAACCGCAGCAGCTTTTGTCGCAGCAACAGCGGTGGTCGGTGGAGTTGCAACGACTACTTGGTGAGGGGCGGTTGCAGTTGCGTTCCTACTTCGTCCTTCCCAGCTGACGACGGATTGTGCGTCGGCAGCTATTTCCTCTTCGAGACGTGTCGTGGACCGGTGTCTCCCTGGGGCCCGTGGATTGGTGTGCGCACTTCACCCCGTAGGATCGCCGGCGGATTCGAGTCTTACCGTCTCCGAGGGCTGGGTTGTCTACCGCTTGGAGCAGCAGCCACACCTACAGCCGCCACCCCTTCTCGTCTTGGAGCAGTCTTCGCTCCATTCGTGGCAGCAGCATTGGTCGCCGCAGCTAGTCAGACTCTCGTCTCCGGGTGTGCTGTGTTAGTGCAGCTCTTCCCGTCTGGTCACGTTTTCTGACCCGGACGTCGTGACCTCCAGGAGTGATAGTACCTGCGGACCTCATTCTCTCCCGTGGCTTGGTGTTTACCACCGGGAGTAGGTGCTCTCGGCACCTATCCATCGTCCAGCGCACGAGATGAGTGCGCGGACGTGTGAGCAGGCGCCCTGCGCATTCGCCTGCTACTACTGTGGTGATGGACGTCATGGTTGGCGTCGCTGTTGGACGCGCCCTCCCGGCTGGCATCCACCTTGGCTACAGCCTCGTCCGAGCCTGCGTCCTCCACAGCATAGGGATGTGCCGGCATTGGTAGATCCCTTCGCTGGACCTCTGGCGAGCATATTCGCCGAGATCCGCGGCCTACGGCAGACGGTGCAGCGGCTTTGTGACCTCGTTGTCACTGAGCGTGCTTCTGCTACTCGTTCGTCGACGGCCTCTTCGACTTCATCTCCTCCTCCTCCATCTGATGGTGTCCCTTCAGCTTCACCTGCCAGCCAGTCCCAGGCTGACACCATCCTTTCGATCCTCCACTCTGCTGTGACCACGCCGCCACCCCGCGATGACCTGTCTTCCAGCAGTCGTTCCAGTCGAGTGACTCTGCGACGTTGTCGTCAGCGCTCCGCACGGCGTGCTCGTGCTGGTGTTGATACATCCTCCACCTCCTCGACCTCCGTTGCTGTACCTGTCGAGGGGGAGTGTGGTCACCGCGCATTGCGTGATGCGACAGTAGCGACAGGATCCGCAGTTGGGTCGAGGGGGAGTGAGTCTGATCCCGACATGGAGGTTATGCTGCAGACTTGCGTATCATCGAGCTCGACGTCCACGTCCGCGCTGGATCCAGATCTTCTACAGCAGCAGCTTGCGTCAGGAGGTGTCTAGGCCCGGCGTCCCTGGGCAGTGCCACTCGCGGCTCCTACCGGTGGCGGCCCGGCGGTGGCACACGGGTCCGGTACGGATCAGGATGCATCTTTGGGAGTTTTGGCGGAGTTTGTGCTGCAGACTCACACGAGTCCGGCGGATGTTGGAGTACTTGGGACGTGCATGTCATTGAGATCGACATCTATGCTGGGGCAGCAGCCGGACATTGTGCAGCAGCAGGTTGCATCGGGAGGAGTGCAGGTCCCGCGTGCCTTGGCGATGTCACTCGCGACTCCGACCAGTAGCGGCCTGGTGGTGGCACAGCAGTCTTGTGTGGATCGGGATGCCCCACACGGATCTCTGGGGGCGTTGGCGCACGAGATTCACACCAGTACGATAGTAGACGCACTGCATGAGCAGAGTCAGCCGGTTGATCTTTTGGAGGTTGAGGCATTCTTGAGAGCAGCAGTTCTGAGAGACATCGCTGGGACATATGCTACAGCAGACACAGCAGGCTCCACCGTCTCATCTGCGGTACATGAGGACCAGCTTCAGCGTGAGGAGTCGTCTACCTTCCCACAGTCTCCGGGTTCCCGTACCCACGACGGAGCAGCGACATACATGACGGAGTCCGATGATGATCCATACTCTATTATCGAGCAGGTGGTAGCGACCAGCGTTCCCGGCGAGACCGTGCGTGAGCGCCAGCTGCGCTTGTTGGTCGCCTTGACGGGCATTGACAAGCCGGACGTCTGCACACCTGTGTCCACTACGGCAGCAGTTGAGTACAGTGGTACAGATCCCTACACGCAGGTGGAGTCACCTCGTCAGCAGGAGCTGAGTTCTGCCCCCTCGGTTTCACCTCTTGGTGACCCTCCCGATCACATCGACGCCGAGAGTGGCAGTACCTACACGGACGACGTTTCCACATGCTCTACGGACTCTGACGACTCCTCCTTCTCCTTCTCTCTCGGCATGCGACCGCTCACTCATCGCATGACAGACACGAGCTGTGATGTGGATGCGACACCTACAGCTGCATCCGATGTTCCAGCGTCTCGGCACATTGCGAGCTTGGTTGACCCCCAGGAGGATGCAGCAGCACCAGTTCCATCGCCTCCAGCAGCAGAGATGCAGATGGTGCTGTACTCACGAGTTGTACAGTCTGCGTGTGCAGCATCCAGTGAGGTAGAGTTTATTCTACACCAGGTCGACATCGGCCACCTTGACATGTCCGAGGCAGATTACGCCGACCTGCAGGAGCGTGTAGTCATGCTACAGCGGGAGATGATGGCAGCGCGTGAGCGATTCTCAGAGGATGGCAGCATCAGCACTATCGGCACGACCCCTGCGCCAGCAGCATCTGGCACACCTATGCTTGGGGAGTATCTTGTACGCGATTCGAGTATGACGTCCGTTGGAGACACTGTCAGAGGAGAGGTGAGCGTGCCTTCAGCTTCCGCCATCCTCGCTCCTGTCGACCCCATCATCGCTCCTCCTTCTTCTGCTGCCGTCACGCACCTTCATGCACCTGACTCACTTACCCCATCTTCATCTTCATCCGCGAGTGGTGATCCGGTTCGTCGCTCGAGCTCTCCTCCTCTGGCGGTACACCCCTATGCCTCAGGGTGCTCTATCCGGCCTCCGAGGCCAGCTCCGCCACTTCATCCACGCACGCGTGCTGCTCGCCCATTCCCGTTCCTCCGGCATACACAGATGCATCTCGGAAGTGCGGAGGCAGGAGAGACTTTGAGTTGGGACCCTTGGCAGTCATGCGAGGACTGGTATACCCCAGGTGATGCAGATTCACGTGAGGAGTCGTAGCCGGAGACACCACTTCGTCTTTGAGGGAGGGATTCGACTCGCACGTGACAGGGGGAGCTATCTCTGCATGTTGGACACACCACATGACTCATCGCCCAGGATCTGTTCAGCTACGACGTCAGCATCTCAGGAGAGGACATCGCTGCCAGGTTCATCAGCCCAGGGGGAGTGTTGTGTGGACCTCGACCTGACGCAACGTCATGGGAGATGCATGGGGAGGTCCATGCTCTGTTGTGAGCATCAACAGCATCCCGCATGTGGCTCATGCTGCGTGCCTACACAGCTGCATGTACATGGCAGCACCCTGTTGGTCGAGACCCGGACACTTGGTGCGTTGTACCAGTGTCACGAGGAGACCATATGATCGTGTGTCTTGTGTATGGCTATAGTGTGTGTGGCATGTGCATGCGAGCTGTTGGTCGAGACCCGGACACGTGGTGCATTGCACCCGTGTTACGAGGAGATCCTCCCATGATCCTGTGTTTGGATGATGATACTATTGTGATGGATTGCTCGTAGTGGTCGAGACCCGGGCCCTGGTACCGCCAGTGTCACGAGGAGACCATCTTGTTGCCTGACATGTGTGTGATGGGCATTACACTGGTTTGTGCACGTGTGCATCCCTCCTCTCATGGTCGAGACCCAGACACTTGGTGGGCTGTGCCAGTGTCCAGGGAGACCCTAGATAGCAGATGAGTGTGTGTGCGTGTGTGTGTGTGTGAGTTGACTCATGCATCTTATGGCTTGCCATACATTGTTGTTCCATGCCTTCGTTCATTCGTTCTGGCGTGGACGACTATGTCAGCCAGGGGGAGTGTTGGTTTGTGTGGCTTCCATCCGTCACGACCGACACTGCTAGTTTACCGATATACCCATATTCGGGGTATATGGCAGAGGAGGGCGTGACGACACGACGGGCCTCCGGACTGCACCGAGACTTCTCCAGCACCTACGACAGCGCCGGCGAGACGCGGTCGATGCGTTCCGACAGCCATGTGGGCTTGTCAGGAGGCAGGAGAGTTTTCTCGGTGGGTTGAGACCCGCGCACCCGGTTGACTGTACCGGTGCGACGAGGAGACCCGATGGCTGTTGTGGGGCTTCCGAGGTTCGGAAAGCCGTCTGTGATGTCTGGACGTTGATTCCGAGATGTTTTGACACTGCTCATATTTTCTCGGTGGTCGAGACCTGGGCACTCGGCGAGCTGTTCCGGTGCCTCGAGGAGACCACCTTTGTTGCTCTCGTGGTGTATGCAGTGTGTTCTCCCTGTTGAGTCATTTTGGCTCAGCAGGGGTGACGGGGCCCGGTGCAGTTAGCTGCCGGCGCCCCTATATAAGCCCGCTAGGGGCTCATTTGTAAACTCTCCTTGTTCTTTATATTCAGCGTTCCAGACTTAGCCAAATTCTTGCCGTTTTGCATCGCACTCACACACAGAGCTCATGTTCGTTTTTGCATGGGCCTGCATGCCCTAAAATATTTCTAATTCAGCCAGCTCCGTGCACCCGAGCCTCTCGGTGCACTCCGCCGGCAGCCCCACGCACGCCAGGCACCTCTGTGCATCGCTGCATTCCCGAGCACCTCTGTGCACCGCGGGCATCTCCGCACATCTCAGTGCACGCTCCGGGCATCGTTGTGCACCTGGATCTCTTCGTGCACCCCGCCGTGGCATCTCCACGCACTCGGGCATCTCCGTGCACACTCCGGGCATCTTCGTGCACCGGGGTCTCTCCGTGCACCCCATAGTGGCATCTCCACACACTCCGGACCTCTCAGTGCACCCCGCCGGCAGCTCCACGCACCCCGGG
>SZWC01009044.1:38832-65951 GCA_023375785.1 Penium margaritaceum
GGAGGAGGAGGAGGAGGAGGAGGAGTGAGGGCAGGGGGCACGCGGCAGGGGGCAGGTGGCAGGTCTCAGTCCCACCTGCACATAATAAGCCTTCTTGATCTCCCCCGGACTCGCGTCCGGCTTCACTCCCAGGAGGTCGTAGTACTCTGTCTCCTTCACCGTCATGGCGGAAGGTGAGGGGATGGGAACAGCGAGAGAAAGACTGGCAGCCCTGACAGGGAATAACGACGGACTCTTTACCCTTCGCCGTCGTCGACGCCGATTTCAATCTCCTTTTTCTCTGCGAGCGCAGTTCAAACCCTAAGCAGGCGTCGAGCAGTGGCAACCAAACGCTCAAGGGGCTAACGCCTCAGCGCCAGCACCCGCAGGTTGTGCAGCAGAGCCCTATTCCCCCAAATCGTTCAACAAATAGACAGTCGTCTGCTACAGCAGGCTGTCCCAGAGGAGAGCGCTTGCCTCTGCTGTGGCGACGAGGCAGGAAGAAAGGGTCTGCTGCTGGCCAGTAGCCCTCTGAGTGGTTGACCCTGCTGTTGCTCCTGATCCTGCAGCTGCTGCTGCCGGCAAGGCCGCCGTTGCCCCTTCTGACTCGGGTTCTGCAGCTGCGCTAGCAAGCGCGGCTGCGGCGGGCGGGAGGCCATGGGTCGCGGGAGTATGGGGGGCGGAGGAGAGGCATGGGAGCCCGACCGTGTCTGACCACTACGCGACAAGGGGGCCACGTCCACAGCCTGCACAAGTCGCTGCTTCTCTTGCAGCCTTGTCAGCCCCACCAGCCGAGTAGCTGGTGACGTCAGCGACCCACAGAGGGCACTGCCTCAAGCTGCGCATACGACACCAAAAGCGCCAACAACGCTTCACTGCCCTGCCTGCCCCCCTGGCTACTTGATTTGCTTCTGCTTTTCCCTGCTGCGGCCGCGGCAGGTGGACGGGCAAGGGGACGGCTTCGGCCGAGGTCCTCGGACAGTAGGATCGTCTTTACGGTCAAGGAGAGCGCCCTCCAACTCCCCACCACGGCGGATGAGGACGATGGCTTTCGGGGACAAGATCCAGAACTCAGGTGCTGAGCACACATCAGTCTGCACTCAGGCAGAGCGGCAAGGCGCACAAGCGAGCAGAGCGGGTGGGTTCCTGCGTGTCGTCGCAAATCTGGCCGACCTATCGACCGATCTCCGGTGAGTGCATGTGCTCTCGTCGGAAGGCGTCCGGAGGAAAGCGGCACAGAGCGGCGCTGTACGAGCTGCGAGTCTCGCTTCGGCTGCTCGCCCGCGGAGTGTCAAAGGTGGCGGACATGCAATTGCAGACCGCGCACGTATGCTGGGTTCCCATGGTCGGAAGTCAGAGTTCAGAAGCGATTTTTCGAACGCCAGGAAAGGAACGGCACGTGATATTATAAGAGTGGGGTCCCCACTCGCTATCGGTGATGGGAATTTTTAGGTGAAATTCCTGAAATCTCCCGCCATAATTCAAATGCACCAATGGAGAGACATCCCGCTCGATTTCCCGCGTAATTCTTACCCTCCCTTGCGGTCGCACACTACACGCGATGGACTTTTGGACTCATGGGACGTCTGGCGGGGTGTTGAGAGGGTGACAGTGCTTGTCAGGTTAGCGATCAATATCCATTGGTTGGCGAAAACGAGAAATGGAGGAGCCTGCAAGACTGTCTGACAGAGGAGAGGTCCTTCCCTCCCAAATTCGATTCCCGCCTTTCCCAGGTGGGCAAACTCCATCACCGGTCGACCAGGTGCGTGCCTATGGCATGTTGTAGCGCTTCCCGAGGTGAAATTACATCAAATCCAGTTTTTGCATCTTGTTTTCCCAAGGTCTTTTTTCGTGCCGTTGTTGCTACAGTCAGCTCGCGTCAAACAGTCATGCAGTAGGGCAACCTCAGAGGGGATGCAGTAACTCGGTCGACCTGCTACAGACGTCACACAAGCAAGCAACATTTTAACGAGCAGTAGACGCGCCCACGGCTCCTGCTCAACCGACGTCTAGCAGGGGGTTCCGTTGTGACTGCCGTCTCCCCCGTCATATGATAGACGCGTCGACCCCTCCCGTGCAGCCGGCGCCTAGCGAGGGGACGCGCCGTGACTGCCGCCTCCCCCGGCATCGCGGCGACTCACGCGTCCCCCTCTTACCCAACCGACGTGTACGTGGGGTCCGTTTTGTCTGTCGCGTCTACTCTTGTTTCCACACGCCCGCGCGAACCTCCCCATGGCGTCCCAAGACCAGGAGGCCTTTCATGATGCGCATCGAACGCTTGAGCCACAGGGGGACGACTCCATACCGTGTGAACACCTTGCGACGCCCGCAACCATGGCTACGCGGAATACTGTCCGCAATCATGGCATGAACGACGACGATGTCATCTTTGTCGCTTCTTTCCCGCCTGGTTTCAAGGCCGATCTGTGCATCGAAGAAGGATTGGCAGATTCGCCGGCTCTTCTCGCAAAGCCAGCGCCAATGGAAGACCATTCACCGTGCCTTTCAAGTCCTCTTTGCTCCCCCACCCCTGTCCGCTCCCCAACGCCTGTACGCTCCCCTAGTCCTGTCGGCTCCCCTACGCCTACTTTACAGCGGCATGGCCGCGGTGTTGGTGTGAGCCTGTCTGCCTCCGCAGCGCGTGCTGCACGGGTTGACCAGCGCGTAAGCATAAACTCCCCACCATGTCCGGGCCGACCCCCTAAGCAGCAGCAATACCGCCGCCCACGTGCGTCATAGCAGTCGCCTCTCACAATAGCACCTGCTCGGACGAAAGCAACCACATTCTTCTCTTCCGCGGGTGATACACCCGCGGCCGAGGGGGGCCAAGGCGGCCAGTCAACCAGTGGGCCGATATCCGAGGACGCCGCCACTTCAGCTCCATCTAGTGGGCAACAAAGCACAGGCGGTAAGACCATCGAGGTGGACAAATAGACGGAGAAGGAGATGGAAGACATAGCAAAGGCCCGTTACGATCTCGACGACACTTGGATGTAGGAGAAGAAGACTCAGGGGGCCTGTCCTTACAAGAAACTTTGGAAGAAGCTGGTGCGTGAGGGGTAGGGGTCGTGGAAACGCAGTTACCATGGGACGCGTGACAAACTCTTACGTATGGAGAGAAATTTTCCAAAGTACAAGGCCTGATACAATCAGTCGGGCGCGGCTGGTGATCCGAAGCCCAAGTGGTTCACTTGGATGGACATGGTGTATGGCGAGTCACCGAAGCATGTCCTTCGTGCGTCGGATGGCAGTGGAGATGAGGAGGCTCAGGTCCCACTACCTACACAGAGTCTTAAGCGTCGTCGCACTCCGAATGAGCCAGAAGCTGATGCAATG
This sequence comes from Penium margaritaceum, assembly GCA_023375785.1. Taxonomy (NCBI): domain Eukaryota; kingdom Viridiplantae; phylum Streptophyta; class Zygnematophyceae; order Desmidiales; family Peniaceae; genus Penium; species Penium margaritaceum. The sequence continues at coordinate 42,148 of SZWC01009044.1, forward strand.
ACAAAAATGGTCATGCATGAAATGCGACTCACACGGCAGTTGGTGGTAGGGTCATTGGATCGCATCGCTGCTTGCATTGAACGTGCCTCTGTTCCCCAACCAAGTTTCATGTTTGCATCCTCTGTTGGTTTTCATGCACAAAGCTTGGGGGGGGAGCCAGTAGTGGGCAGGTGCAGGACCGGCGACTGCACATGGACGAGAGAGTCGCACTACCACTAAGGACTTGGAAGCAATGCAGCGCGTCGCAACGGTGGAGGCAGTAGCAGAAGAGGCAGAAGGGGATGAGGAGTTGTACGCAGACGAGGTTGCGGGAGATTGGGCAGGCATTGAAGAGGAGGCTGAGGAAGGGGGGGGTGCAGCTAGTGTTAGCGATGTAGACCTCGCTTGCTATGACGTCCTTTGAGGTGGTGCATGCATTTGTTTGTCTTCTTCCTACTATCATTGCCTCCTAAACTTGACAATGACTGGCCAATTCATTATGTTTTTTAGCAAGTAATGTATGTAAGGGAAGGGGGGGGCTGGTTGCATGGTGCATAAAGTAATGTATGCAAGGGAGGGGGGGGACTGGTTGCATGGTGCATAGAGTAATGTGTGCAAGGGAGGGGAGGGGGGGGTTGGTTGCATGGTGCACAGAGTAATGTATGCAAGGGAAGGGGGGGACTAGTTGCATGGTGCATAGAGTTCTGTATGCAAGGGAGAGGGGGGGGGAACTGGTTGCATGGTGCATAGAGTTGTGTATGCAAGGAAGGGGGGGGACTGGTTGCATGGTGCATAGGGTTATGTGTGCAAGGGGGGGGGGCTGGTTGCATGGTGCACAGAGTAATGTGTGCAAGGGAAGGGGGGGCTGGTTGCATGGTGCATAGTGTAATGTGTGCAAGGGAGAGGGGGGGGGCTGGTTGTATGGTGCATAGAGTAATGTGTGAAGGGAAGGGGGGGGACTGGTTGCATGGTGCATAGAGTAATGTGTGCAAGGGAGGGGAGGGGGGGGTTGGTTGCATGGTGCACAGAGTAATGTATGCAAGGGAAGGGGGGGACTAGTTGCATGGTGCATAGAGTTCTGTATGCAAGGGAGAGGGGGGGGGAACTGGTTGCATGGTGCATAGAGTTGTGTATGCAAGGAAGGGGGGGGACTGGTTGCATGGTGCATAGGGTTATGTGTGCAAGGGGGGGGGGCTGGTTGCATGGTGCACAGAGTAATGTGTGCAAGGGAGGGGGGGCTGGTTGCATGGTGCAAAAGGCAATGTGTGCCAGGGGGGGGGGCGTTGCATGGTGCATAGAGTAATGTATGCAAGGGAAGAAGGGGAGGGGGAGGGGACTAGTTGCATAGTGCGAAAAGTATGCCCCAATAGGTGCTTTGCAAAGGTCGTCGTACATGATGGGTGATTTCATGAAATGTTATGGGCACTTTAACTTAACATTTATGGCCTAAACAATGGATGCCCCCAATGAAATTCTCACACGGTAGTGAAGTCCTTAGCAAATATGGTACAACGTTGGTCATGGATTTAATATGCAAAGATATCTGCCTACACACGATCCAAATTCTCCTCCCACAAGGACATTGCTAGCTCATCCCTATCAGTAAGTGCTTGTCTATAATGAGCGACGCCCTCATCAGGTAAGTCCTCTCGAAATGCAAGTCTACTCTCGGCATCATCTGGAGATAATCCCAGCAGTGATATGTTTTGCCTCGCTGCCTCATAGGCCGCTTGATCCTGTCTTGTGTTTGGGGCCCAACTGTCCACCTCATTCACGGCTTCACACCACCATGCCATATCGAACCTGTCCCCATAGCTTTGGCACATATTGTGCAAGATGATGCAGCACATGACAACCGCAGGCACATTGTGCAAGTAGTTGTCAAGACGCTTGAGAAGAATCCCCCACCTACATTTGAGCAGTCCAAACGCGCGCTTTACCACCATCCGAGTTCCAGAGTGCTTGACGTTGAAGTACGTTTGCCAAGGTTGTAGTCCACTCCCCACGATCTTGTAAGGCGGCAGCATGTACGCACGGCATGGGTATGTGGCATCACCAATGAGCTTGTACCCATGGAGTTCACCTCTACGAATGCGTTGGTACAGTGGAGTGTTCTTGAACAGTCGCCAGTCATGAAGAGACCCAGCCCAGCCTACATGGTAATCGTACATGGAGCACTGGGGATCAACAACAGTATGCCTCCTTCTGGTCTATGGGGCCAATGATCGGGATGTAAGATCCATCCACTATGCCAACTACCCCACGAATCCCTCGCATAGCTGTAAAGGCTTTGTCGAGTTCAACGAGCTGAGGCAGTGTGGGCCACTTGATGAATGCATCCTTAAAGAGATGCCTGAAAGCAAGCATGAACTCAGAACATATGTTTACCATCGTTGTCTTCCCAATCTAAAATTCGTTGGCTATGTGGAGGTAGGCTTCCCCAGATGCTGAACGCCATAATGCCACAGCTACACGGACCTCCGTGATGATGGCGAAGCGAGACCTTGTGTCACGCGTTCTATTAGAGGACGTAGTTCCTCCACGATGAAGGAGAAGAGCGCTGGACCCAGACGGATGCTTTTCTTCAAATCCCCATTGCAACGTGTGGTCAGCCACGTAGGAATATGGGTGGAGTCCCTAGGAGCCGACCATAAGGAATGAGTGTGGCGTCTCTTGCGCTTGAAGCGAACGGCTAAACAGTGGTGGACAAGGAGGAGGGTCATCATGTGCAGCTGATAGAGGAGCGTGAAGTACGTCAAAATGAGTACATTGCGTAAGAGTCCGCCATCCATGGTGCTCTACTAAGTAGGTAGCCTGGCAGAAGCTGTTAGGTGCAACGCTGGTTCGGGGGAGGAGTTCCTTCGGGCTCAGTGCTATGTGCAGTGAAGTAGGCGATCTTGGCTGGTTGGAGGGGTGGTGTGCGCGGAGGCCGCACTAGCCAGTCGCACTAGCGACAGGAAAGTCCCTTTTCCCCCATGTGCAGGCGCGCAAATTCAAACGCAAGAAGTCATCCCGCGTTCCGAAAATGAACCGCGATTGTGAAAACTCCGCATGTGTACTGCGCGTCGTTGATGACGTCATCGTCATTACAATGATGACCTGACGTCGGTGAACTCCCTCCACACACGCCAAAAAACCCATCAAGGGTAGCAAGTGGGACCCCACTCTAACTCAACTTCCAAGTTCTAACGACGTTCCCTTCTAGGTTTTCCCACGTTAACCGAAGGTGGCTTCTCAATTGAACGGACCGTTCCTTTCCGGTGGGATTCGAACCAGAGACCTGGTAGGCACTCAGGCTGGACGCGGTTGATGGCGGTTCGAAGACGCCTCGAGACGCATGCATAGCCGATTCGAAGCTTCAAATTTAAGCAGCTAAAATTTAGACAATTTGGGTGAACACCATCCGGACGTAAGATTTGATAACATATCGACTGAAACCAATCAAACTTGCAAGTGACTTTCGTCAAAAGAATCTGAGGGCAACTCGCCGAATGATGTCGTGGCATTGACTTCCGGAAGCCAAACGGTGTACGGATACTGTACATGACTTCAGAAGTCAGCCTGACTTCCGACGCTTTTTGCCGAGTCTGATGTCGAGGCACACGGCAGCGTTGACTAGTGCCATCTCAGCATGCCGAACCTGTTCCCGCTATTTCGATGACTTCTAACTTCAAACCTCCGACCATGGGAACCCAGCAGAAGATGGTTGGAAGCAGACTTTCAGCTCACACCAGAGGCACAACGCGTCAAGGACAGCATGTCCAAGCCGTTCCCGCGTTTGCAAACGAAACCTTAGCCGAGAAAAATACATCCTCGCGTCCAAAGAAAGCTCTCCCGCTTCACCAATTTCTCAATCTCACAGATCCGTCGCATCTCGATTGTCGAGTGTACAACTGAAGCCATTTTGCTCTCAATTCCCTCATGAAATAGGTTCCTAACGAAAGACACTTCACATTTTCCACAAACATTGATCCAAACCTCCAACCTTCTTTTAACTTGTGAAAGCAGCTCACCAACTGGTGAGAAACAAATGCTTTTAACAGTGTCACAAATCCTAAATAACCCCTTAAGGTACCTCCCCTAGCATGGATTTTTACCTGGAACAACAGCTTGTTTATGCAATACCCTTGAAAAGTAATAGGTGTAGGATTTCACCTCTAAGGGGAAAGAAAGCAAGAATCATTAAGCTTTATAGAGGCTGAAATTTTCATAAAAAATCAGGTAATACAACAAAGGATCGAGAAATTAGATAAAAGGAACAATTAAATAGAGTAAAACTAAAACAAAGTAAACCATAATACATAAAATAATAATCTCTCTAGCTAAATATTAAACATCATATATAAAATTTTGTATAATGATGAATGAGCTACGTTCTTCAATGCCAAAATTTTTATTGCTAAGATGTTGTATCCAAAACCAAAAATTGAAAAATATTATGATTTGGGGACAATTTAAATAGCACGGCCATCTTGAGCAAAGATGTAAAATACTCTAGATATATCCTCCTCTAGACTTAAAGAATGAAAGTTTCTTACATGCATCAAGGAAACACATTTAAGAAGTTTCTAGAATGAATCCATTCATTTTAAAATTTAAGATATTAATTATAGTTTCAAACAGAAAACATTATTGTAAAATGTTTTCAAAAAGCCCTTAGTTATGAACAAGTCACTAAAGACTATGGATTTCAACTCCATGAACCTCATCACCAATGATAGCCACCATCATCGTATGATAAAGCGTTGGAATACTTTCATTTCATTTTAAATATAGTTTAGATAGTAAAATAAGGGGAAGAATATGCAAATTTAGGGCTTTGATATGTATAATTGGGCTTGATAATAAAGGGAAATATAATGCTTATCTTCCAGAAAATTCATCTATACAAGGCATAAAACAAAATTATGCCAACATCAAGTATTCCAAAACATTTTCCCCAAGTACATAATACACGTTATGGTTCTAAGTACGAGAATGAAATAAAATGTAATAACGAAAAATTTAGTCAAAAACATTACCAATAATCCTTTTGGTTGTGTTTTTTCTTGAAAATTCATGCACCATAATAACTTCTTCCTATGTGTTCTACCTAATATTCCTAATATAAATATTCATAAGTTCTTCATCATTGCATGAATGCATGTCCTTGCTTTCGTTTTCAGCCCACAAACTTGGAGAATATTTTCTCCTCAGTTTGATGTATTTCCTTATGATATATTAGAGGAATGAGATATCTAACAGACTGGTTTTTCCTCATCCTCGTTCTTAGGGGGAAAACTTACCATTTCATGTAGTGGTCATAATTTGTTTTCAGTATTTTTAAATTGTTTTGAGGGTTACCAAATAAGATCTCTCTAAACTATTAAAGGCTTACAAATACAGCTTTAATCATTCTTTATCAGTTTAACTACATCCATTCAAGAACTCTTTTTACTTTGACCAACATCCTGTTATTTTCCCATCTATCATATTGAACGTTTTCGTATAATAATGAATTCAGTTTCTAGTTCATAAGTTTTCAAGAATATCCTGAAGAAAGATTCATTATATTTATGATCTATTGTTGTGTTTAAATTACCCATCTCATGAAAATTTCATGCTCCTCTTCATACTTACCCATCTCACATGTTTTTTCAAGAACCTTGAACCCCATTCTCTACTATAATTATGATCACAAAACAAGTCAATAAAAAATTAAATATAAAAAACTATGTAGTAAATTAAAAAGCATAAGTGAGCCAAAACAGGACACTCATCCGTGAATTAAGCTTTTGTTCTTTTAACAGCTCACATCCATTGATTGCTCGCGCTTGGAAATTTAGTCCCCAAATAGTTCTTTGTGGTCCTCGGGAAAAAACAAATTCATATAAAATCCGTATTTTACGTATTTTTACACTTTTCAAAATGTTTCGTGTTTTATTTACCTTGTAAAACGTTGAACACATAAATATTTCGGGCTTAAAATAATTTGAATTTGAAAAATATGGTTAAATTCATGTCATCAGACAATTTGAGACTTCATTGCTTTTTACAAAAATTAACAATATTTTGACTATGTAACGGACTCGACGGAATCCTTGGCGGACTATGCCAAAACTAAAGTGTTTGATGGTCTCTGTCCCTCAAGCCATCTCGTCTCACGGCCCATAGTCCCAGGTGACCCTGCTCGAACCACGTGGCTCTTTCAAACAATCAGCGTGGCACTGTCATGCTACAAACTAGATTGTGTTAAATTTTAAGGTTATTATTTCATAACAATTACATGCCTCGTATTCTTAACAATTTCCCAAACAAGGACAATTCCATAATGACCATAGGGAAATGGTCTTGGTGTTCTTCACATATATGTCCATGTATGAATATTATCTTGATTTTAAAAGGAAAATGTTTGCAATGAAAGAGGTTTTAGCATTAATCAAAGACAAGTAAGAATGTTAATTGTTTCATCATGGCTGATAATTGATCGTGGTTTTTCATATAGAGCTAAAAACATTCAAGTACAAAATCATGAAGATTGGTAATATTCATATGAAGACAAAGTATGACGATAAAATGTGGGTGTCATTTTACCGAATGGAGCTCCAATACTTACAACCATATAAAGATTCCATATTTGTTTTCTTATTATTTAGTTTAACCGAATGAACATTATCTCATTATTTTCTACATTAAGTTATCGTTATATTTCATCTTATGTACCTTATGAGGTTATGTTCCTAAAACTTAATGCATAAAAATATTTTTTCACATTTTAACGCTTGAAAGTAAATAAGTAAATATCTATTTCACTACATTCCACAAAAAAGAAAAATTATACATTTTTACCACTAAATGATGTACCTTACACTCCTTTAGTATGAGTTATGCACAATTAGAATCTCACAATGTACAGTTATTACGTTATTAATATACGGTAAAAAACATGTTTGGTAGTATGTCACAATTGTCCATGGATAGAGTTATCATTATGCGATAAATTATTAACTTTCATGTTGTAAAATCTTTGGGCGGCCACATGTAAGAATCGTAAAACAGAGAACGTCCAAAAAGGGTATTTTTATGTATGGTCAACCACACATAAACGTTTGTACTCTCATGTTTCACTAGTTAGGGAAGTTTTCCTACCGACTTCAAGGGCATTAAAAAACATTTCTATCTTTTTTGGTCAAGTTGCCCACCTGTTCGTGGTTGAATCTCCTTTTTCTTCTCAAAAACACATGAACTCCAAAATCATGCACGAATTTCCATCTTAAAACCCCTCTGCTTCTCATTGATATTTCTTGAACAAAGTTGAACTTTCTCTTTTCCCATTGGTTAAGCTTGTTGAGCACCTAATAGTGTCCGGAATCCTCTTTGGGAAGAATCATCTTTCTTATTAATTTTGAAATGAGAACGAAAATAAGCAACATTATAACTCTTACACTTCGTTCTTTTGTTGGTAATTGTGTTCTTTACTATTCCACACCTTTTCTTGAAGTAGAATGAAAATGCTTTGAAGGAGACTTTTCATTTTCCGGTGTTTAAATCTCGAAGTTACCTTCTACTTGTGAACCACTTCTAAGACCGCCCACTCATCACTATGATGTAATTGCCTTTGCAGGCCAGACTTAGGTTCTGTTTTTTTTTGTTTTTTGCAGAAGACTGCCACAAAACACGGTGTTTATACAGGAAATACGTTAGGTACCCCGCATTTCGGATGAAGTAGCGTCATTCCCCCCGACTTGAAGAAGTTGGTCTCCATCCGTTTCGCTTTTAAAAAGTAGGTCACCATTCGCCCCGTATTCAAAAAATGGGTCACCAAATACCCCGTCATTCGCTTTCACTCCGCGATCCGCCCCGTCGTGCGGAAAACCATAGACGACGTACGGTCGGCCCCTGGGATATACCGCATACGGACGGGGTAAATGGCATATTTTCACTCAATATCACTTGCGCACGGAAACGACCGAAACAGGGCCCTATCTTTTCAGGTGATAAATGAAGTAATTTGTAGTTTTGTCAGGACTATGGCCGGGCAGGAAGTTCAACGTCGCAACGGTCAGCGCCAGCGCCCGACCCCCCCCCCCCCCCCCCCCCCCTCCGGTTTGCGATCAGAAGTACGGTCTCATACTTCTGACCCCCGTTCATTCACACCGTTTGTAACGTGAAGTCCGCCAACCTCATTGGGGAAACATTACCATCGGCTTGGTTTACGAGAGACATTCCACGGCCATGCCAAAAATAGACATGAACCGGTACAGTCCGGGGTATTCCGAACACTAGCGTGACGATACGGGGCAGATGGAGGCCCAAATTCTAAACCCTGGGCTGATATGGACGCAAATCTGAAATACGGGGTGGATGGCTACACGTTTTTTTATTTCGGGGTGAATGGCATACGTGAATGAGAAAACCGGGGTACCTTGCAAAGTTGCCGGTGTTTATATTTACATTGAAAGGTTGCGTACCTTGTCGCCGAACCGGAACCCAGTTTTGCGAGGTTTGCTTCCGAGCCATTACCCTGCGCCTTCCGCCAAAGCTCAACTTTGTAAGGAAGTCAACTTGTGGTGACAGCAGATTGGAGTTCTGCGGAACATGATACACGTTCATATGTTCCTCCGATTAAACCCGGGCCGAAATCGTTCTGTTCACGTTTTTCCATCAAACTCATCAAACCGAAACTTCTCCGAAATCGTCCTAGGCACATACCCCAGTGCTTATGTTGCAAACTGCAAAATCATAACGTCAACCTGAAATTACTGCACGATACGTGACGTTCCACTTTTCTGGAGTCTCCAGCCCACCTTCTGGCCTACGTCAGCACGTCCATTCATCAGAGCAGTGTCGGCCGCCGAGCAACTGTTTGCTCTGTGACGGGATTCGAAACTGACTCGCTTCAAACGTTTTTGTTTTTGCCCCTTGTCATAACTGTAACTCGTTTTGAATTGCTTTTCTTTGGTTCCTGGTTGTGATCGGAGATTTCCTAGGTTACAATGTACCTGGGAAATCTCTGATCACAACCAGATTGGTGACCAGTTGATGCAAAAGATAAAATTGCGTTCAGGGGATCAAATCCATCAGTGCAATGTGCGCTGATTGGGGAAAACATCGATTATAGACAACATGTCTCTTATCATCTCCGCCATCATTTTTTTGGCGATCTTTTGAAACATGTACCAAAAACCTTTTTCAATGCTAGAAAATCCTAATATCAGAAAAATATCTGATAAAGCCAGTGTATTTTCCAATACAAACAACTAAACATAAAAAGCCAAGCGATGGAGGCGATAGTGAACAAGATGAGCTTTCATCTGAAACTAGACTAGCCAAACAACTGGTCCTATCCATGGATAATAAGAAACAGAATACGCATTAATTGATGATGAAGTGAAAACAAAAAGGTTAGGAGTTTGATATCAAGTGACGGTGTTCGACAAAATCCATTTGGAAATCATCAACAAATAAATAAAGGTCATTTACCATGATAAGGCTTCAAAATCGGTGGAAAATGAAATAGATCACCCTTTGGGTGAAGGAAATTGCTTTATAATACATATTTAATAGATAATTATATGTTGCCTACTCGTACGCAAAAATTCACAACACTCCACATACAAAAGGTTTGTATGTAACTGAACATGCTGTTGTGCTTTGTGCCGTTCCTGTACAGTTTACTGTGACCACTCGGCCGTGTCCATACTCATGCAGATCCCTGAGGCAGGCGGCCCTGGTGACACCGGCGCGACGACAGGCGGCGGACTACCCGTCTGGAGCTGCCCGACCACTGTTCCAGAGCCCCAGACGTCACCGGGACTCCTTGCTGTGCCTTCTACGTCTTGCAGGCGCCTTTCGGCGGACTGGGCATGAGGCCCATTTGCATGTTTTTGCATTATATACTCGCTATCAGTCGATGGATGCATGCACGTCTAGGTTCAGACGGCGCAGGATTCTGACATGTGTGCGCAGAGTTACGACCAAAACAGTGGTTTTGGGCCGGTTTTAGGACAGCTCTTGGACTGCCGCGTGCGACACCCGCCGTGCGCCGCGACAGGTATTTATGCCCTGGACCTGTCATTTGTCATTTCTCTCTGCATATGCTATATTGAAGCATTCTGACACTTTGACTTGTGTCTCCTAGCCAAACCCTTGCCGCTGTGTGTACGACCTGTGGCTGTCGTCACCGTCTGACTAGGCACTGACGCCCGGTCAGCGGCCGTGTTGCTAGGAAGCTTCTACGCACTTTCTCATGGTATCAAAGCAGTGAGACAGTTCTCACTGAGCTGCGCAGCAGAGACGCAGCAGAGCAGCAGCAATGAGAGTCACCGTTGCAGCAGACCTTTTGGGACCTGTTGGAGACGGCCGTTCGCCGTCCGCGCACTCCACCCACCACTGGAGATCGCAGTTGCTGAGGCAGCAGCAGCAGCACGTATCGCCACGCAGAGGTGTGTGGCGGCTGTGGTGCACGCAGCCGCCACTTCCCCCCCCACAGCCGCAGCAGCAGAGCAGTAGCAGCAGAGGCGGCGGCGGCAGCCGCGCAGCAGCAGCGCAGCAGCAGCGGCCGCCACAACAGCGTGGCAGCAGCGGCGGCAGCAGCGGCGGCAGCAGCAGCGCAGCAGCGGCGTCGGCAGCAGCAGCGCAGCAGCGGCAGCGGCACAGCAGCAGCAGCAGCAGCAGTCGCGGCGGCAGTAGCAGCGCAGGTGTGGCAGCAGCAGCAGCACGCGGCGGCGGCAGCCAGCAACAGCGCGAGGCGGCGGCAGCCAGCAGCAGCTGCAGCGCGCAGCAGCAGCGCCGCGCGCAGCAGCAGCCGCCGCGTGCAGCAGCAGCAGCAGCAGTGCAGCCGCTGCTGCCACCGCTGCACACGCAGCTACGCAGCTGCTGCTGCAGCTGACAGCACAGCTACAGCAGCAGCTGGGCGGAAGCTGCTGCGCAACTTCCGCGGAGCTGTCGCGCGCCACCGCGCAGCGGCAGAACCGTGACAAGACAAAAAAAAAAACGTCAGCGTCGACGCTGACGTCAGCATTCTGCTTGCTGACGTCATCAGGTCGTGCTGACGTCAGCAACCACCTGCTGACGTCAGCACCATACTTTTGGCCGGAAGGTCAAAATTTTTCAGCATTGCAACTCCTCGAGAAACGCAGACGGTACTAAAATCCGACAAACTTGACCTGTCGTCCCATAGTGAGCGGCGACATGAGTTCGCCCGACGACAAGGACAAGGTGCCAGCTGGTCCCTCTTACTCCTCTCCAGAGGTACTCAGCCCTCGCTCGCAGGCTATCGCGGACCTACGCAGCCAGTAGGAGGAGATGAGTCGTCTGCAGCGAGAGTAGACTGATTCGATTCGCACGCTGACTGAGCTTCTGCGTGCTCAGTCCGGGGCTCCTTCACGGACTTCTGGGGGAGCTGCCGGTCTTGTGGCATCCGCACAGTACTCGACCCGGGTGTCCATGGCCGGGGTTCTGCCTCCCGCACCTTCTGGCGCAGTCTCTCCACCACCTGAGGACCTCCTTGATGACGAGCCACTCATGCCAGGTTTCGAGGATGATTCCCAGGAGCGGGAGATCCGTCTTCTACAGGAGCGTCTCCGTCAGCTGCAGACGGGTATGCGACCTCCACCTGCGTCTCCGATACGACCGTCATTTCCTTCTCTCGGTGATCACCCCCTTCCAGGTTTCTTCCCTGTCTCTCGCCCTCCTCAGCCTGCGGCTGCTCTTCCCACGGAGCGGCAGCCAAAGGACCACGGACCGTGGGGGCGCCACCCCCACGGTACATCAGCGAGTATGGGTTTGACTGCTGGGAGATCCTGTTTCAGGTGTGGGCCACCTCCGAGGGAGTTTGGCCTTACTACCACAGCCCATACCAGACTACAGACCCAGCACAGGTGTCGACAGCTGCCCGGGCCATGCGAGGACTTCTCTACGCTATGCCACGCGAGACTGTCGTCGACTTCCGCCCCTTCCTTGGCGAGGCTGGCACAGGCACCGGAGCTGATCCTCGTGGAGGCTGGGATCTGGCGCTGTCCCTACTGGCCGCAGAGACGCACGCCACGCGTGCGTCCCACATCCGCGCTTTCCATTGGCTTCGTCAGGGACCAGCGGAGCCTGCGGCGGATTACTGGCGACGCGCCATGCGTATTTACACGCGCTTGGGTACCTCAGGGGGCACACAGCTGTGGGCACTCCGGGCGATCATGCTCGGAGTTCGCCTGGAGTACACCGACATCTTCGACCGGTACAGCGACGCCGTCCTCGAGCCCTTCTCGGCCTCCATGCAGCTGCTACCTTGGGCGCATCAGCTTTTTCTCCAGGTGACGTCGACCCGTGAGGCCACAGTAGCACATCAGGAGACGTCCCTCGCTGCAGCAGTCGTTGCCTCACCACCATCTTCCATCCTGCAGTCACCCTCATCCACCTCCACCACGACCTCATCTTCCTCCTCCTCTTCGACCCCGTCTACACCCACGCAGACGCAGGGCGTCGCAGCAGCCGTCCAGGGGAAGAAGAAGAACAGGAAGCACGGATCGGGCCAACAGCAGTCGTCATCCAGCGGTAGCAATGGGCGTTCCGTCCACTGCTACAACTGTGGAGGTGCCCATCGCTACACCGAGTGCCAGCAGCCGCTTGACTGGGGGCGCATCACCCGTGGAATTCAGGCGGCCCATGCTGCTCGTACCGCGCCCGGCATGTCGTCCGCACACTCCTCGGGACGCGCGGCGACTACGACTGTAGCTGTTCCTGCGTCCTCGCCAGCGAGCAGTAGTGATCCAGACCCACGTGACCGCACCATCGCCGAGCTACGTCATCTTCTGGCGCTTCGCTTGCAGGGAGGTGCGAGTATGTTGTCATCGTCGAGTGGGTCACAGACTGCTTGTTCGTCCGCCTTCGTGACTCGTGATGATACGTGTGGGGGAGCACAGTCCGCATGTGATTTGGATGGGCCTGACTGCACAGACCGGATCCATGAGTCTCACCTTCGTGATGTACGTCGTTCCGTCCCACTGACGGCTCAGCGTCCCTCTGATGCCGAGTGTTCCATTGCTCGTTGTACAGTGACATCCACCGGTCGTGATCCCAGTGGCACTTGGATCATCGATTTCGGTGCCACTCACCACATGACGTGTCCTCGCACTGACTTTGTGGTTCTTGGTCCCGTCACGACTGTCCGTTCCGTTCGCACAGGCTCTGGTCAGTCCTTACCAGTCCACGGTGTTGGGGTTGTGTGCTTCGATGGTCCGTCTGGCCCCTTGTATCTCTCTGACGTGCTATTTGTACCTGGTCTTGAGCTCAGCCTGCTGTCTGTGCGTGCCTGCACTCTGATGGGTCTCTCCGTTGAGCATACTGCTGATTCAGCGACTGTGACTGCTTCTGACACCCGTAACATTGTCCTGCGTGCTTCAGTCGTTGATGACCTGTACCGCATTGCCCGGCCGTCCTCCCCTCGCTCCCCTACGTCACCTGGTCGCGTTTTTGTCACTGGTGTTCTATCCCCAGACCACCAGAGTTTGCTTCACTGACGTCTGTGTCACGTGGGCTCCGACACTGTGTCGAAGCTCATCCGGACACAGCCCGCTCTTNTTCGAGAAGCCACCCAAGACCGACTGCCTTTTTTGCGCTCAGGGTAAGATGCACCGGTGCACTTACCCTGATTCGCGTTCACGAGCACTGCGGCCCCTCGAGTTGGTCCACTCGGACCTGCTTGGTCCTCTCCCGGTTGAGTCCGTGTCCGAGAGGGGCCGATATGTTCTGACACTGACTGATGACTTCACCCGGATGCGGTGGGTCTACAGTCTGCGTCAGAAGAGCGACGCCGCCCTTGCGGTTCGGCTCTGGCTCGTGATGGCTGAGCGTCAGTCTCGCCACACGCTACACACCTTCCGATCGGATCGCGGTGGCGAGTTCCTCGGTGAGATGGACGCCTTCTTTGCTGAGCACGGCATTTTTCACCAGGTCTCCGCTCCTGCCACCCCACAGCAGAACGGTGTCTCTGAGCGCTGGAACCGCACCATGGAGGATGCGGTCCGCGCCATGCGGTCTGAGTGCGGTCTCCCGGAGTCCTTCGCCTTCGAGGGTTTCTCCTACATGACCTGGGTCTGGAACCGCCTCCCGCATGGTCCGCTTCCGGACCATATTACACCGTACGAGCTCTGGTTTGGCCACCGTGCTGATCTTCGCCTCGCTCGCGTCTGGGGTTCCCTGGCCTCCGTGTGGTACACCGAGGACCAGCAGGGGTCCAAGGTCTCCCCTCGGGGTCGCTTGTGTGCCTTCATCGGCATTTCCCCGCGGTCGAAGGCCTGGCGCTTCTGGGACCCCACTCGCCGTCGTGTCATCGAGTCTCGGGACGCGCTGTTTTTTGAGTCACTCACTTACCGTGATCTGACTTCCATCACAGCCCTCTCTACCGCCCACGTCCCTTCCTGTGAGGGTTCTCGGCGGATGGGGGAGATTTCTCCGCCGTCGACCACTGGTCGCCAGGCTGATGGGTCCGCTCGAGCCCCCTCTCGGTCTCCAGCACTTGACGACCCGGCTATTATTGCCGTTGGCCCAGAGATATCGCATGTGCTGCCCACTTCACACCCTACAGGCACCACGGCCCTCACGCCTCCTCCTGCATCATCACCTGTCCCTGCTAGCGCTCTTGCTCAGGCGTCTGACCCAGTCCAGCCCACGCCTGTCCCTGCTAGCGCCCCTGCTCAGGCGTCTGACCCAGTCCAGCCCACGCCTGTCCCTGCTTCGACTGACACCCTTTCAGTGTCCGGGCCGGCCTTACCCGCTGGCACCCCCAGCTCTGGGTCCCCCACACACGCGTCTCCTCGCACGGCATCCCCGGCTGCATCGCCTCAGTCCTCACCTGCTGCGGTTGTCCCTGACCCTGTGGACGTGCCCGTCACTGCGCCTGCTGCGCGTCCCTCAACCTCCGGTTACTCTCGTGAGCCCGGTGGTCGCCTTCGACCACTGGATTCCGGAGCTCAGCGGGTGTCGGGTCCCGGACCCAAGCGCCCCATTCGCAGCATCACGAGCGGTGATCCAGGCACAAATGCCCTAGGCCTGAGTGCCCGCACTGAGCTTTCAGAGGTACACCCAGCGTGCCCCGTCGGGCACGATCTGGTCACTCGCGAGTTCCATATCGCCTGTGACGCAGCAGCTGACCTCGTGGCTGTCAGGCCCGACACTGTGGCGCCTGCACTCGCCACGCAGAGTTTCCCCTCTCTGGCCCCTGATCCGGGCACATTGAGGGAGGCTCTCTCATTGCAGGATTCTGATGCCTGGCGAGCTGCTTGCGAGGATGAGCTTCGCGCTATCCGAGAGCACGGAGTCTATGAGCTGGTCGATCTTCCCCCGGGGAGGAAGGCGATTCAGGTCAAGTGGGTCTTTCGCAAGAAAGTGAAGCCTGATGGCTCACTGGAACGCTACAAGGCCCGCTTGGTCGTCAAGGGGTTCTCTCAGATTGAGGGAGTTGACTACACTGACACCTTTGCCCCTGTCGGCCGCATGACCTCAGCTCGAGCTCTGTTCGGTGTAGTGGCTCAGCATGACTGGGAACTACACCAGATGGATGTGAACAACGCGTTCCTCCATGGCTCTCTGGATGAGGAGATCTACGTGGCTCAGCCACCAGGCTTTGAGGACGGTGACAAGGTCTGGCGCTTGCGCAAGTCCTTGTACGGCCTCAAGCAGTCTCCACGGTGTTGGAACCGGGAGATCACAGGCACCTTGACTCGTGCAGGATACGTACAGAGCGAGGCTGACCCCTCGCTGTTCATCCTGCCGACACCCGANCGGAGTCTATGAGCTGGTCGACCTTCCCCCCGGGAGGAAGGCGATTCAGGTCAAGTGGGTCTTTCGCAAGAAAGTGAAGCCTGATGGCTCACTGGAACGCTACAAGGCCCGCTTGGTCGTCAAGGGGTTCTCTCAGATTGAGGGAGTTGACTACACTGACACCTTTGCCCCTGTCGGCCGCATGACCTCAGCTCGAGCTCTGTTCGGTGTAGTGGCTCAGCATGACTGGGAACTACACCAGATGGATGTGAACAACGCGTTCCTCCATGGCTCTCTGGATGAGGAGATCTACGTGGCTCAGCCACCAGGCTTTGAGGACGGTGACAAGGTCTGGCGCTTGCGCAAGTCCTTGTACGGCCTCAAGCAGTCTCCACGGTGTTGGAACCGGGAGATCACAGGCACCTTGACTCGTGCAGGATACGTACAGAGCGAGGCTGGCCCCTCGCTGTTCATCCTGCCGACACCCGAGCGTCTCACCGCCATCCTGGTCTATGTAGATGACCTTCTAATTGCGTCTCCATCCCTGGAGGCCGTGAAAGAGGCCAAGGCTGTCTTGCAGACCGCCTACAGGATGAAGGATCTCGGTCCTGCATCGGTGTTTCTCGGTATGGAGATTGTACGTGATCGCAGACATCGGACACTGCTGCTGCATCAGGCCCGATATGCACGAGTCGTGGGGGAGCGCTTTAGCAATCTCCTTGGTGCAGTGCCCACTGCTTCCACACCCATCACACCTGATGGGCAGGATGCCCTGAAGGTGGATGACCCTACACAGCTGGGGGAGACAGTGGACGTGACCTTGTACCTCCGTCTTATCGGATCTCTGATGTACCTGGCCACGACCACGCGTCCCGACATTGCGTTCGCCGTCAACCTCCTCGCTCAGTTCTCGGAGGCTCCCCGTGCGAGAGCTCTTCACGCGGCTGTGCGAGTGGTACGGTACGTGGTTTCCACGCCGTATCTCGGACTCTGCTTTCGTCGGCAGTGTTCGGTGGTCCTTGACGGCTACACTGACAGCGACTGGGCTTGGAGTCCTGACGGGCGCAGTCGCACTGGCTACGTGTTTCTGCTCGGTGGTACCGCTTTGTCTTGGCGAAGCGGGAAGCAGGGCTGCATCGCACGTAGCTCGTCGGAGGCAGAGTATGTGGCTTTGGGGGCAGGGGCTGCTGAGGCAGTTTGGCTGCAGCGCTTGTTTCTTGAGCTTGGGCAGTCAGTACCCGCCATTGTGCTGCGTTGCGACAACCAGAGTGCTCTCGCCATTGCGGAGAACTCTGGTGTTTTTCATGCTNATCCCTGAGGCAGGCGGCCCTGGTGACACCGGCGCGACGACAGGCGGCGGACTACCCGTCTGGAGCTGCCCGACCACTGTTCCAGAGCCCCAGACGTCACCGGGACTCCTTGCTGTGCCTTCTACGTCTTGCAGGCGCCTTTCGGCGGACTGGGCATGAGGCCCATTTGCATGTTTTTGCATTATATACTCGCTGTCAGTCGATGGATGCATGCATGTGACCAGTCGTTGCGTGCGTCTTTTGATTCTGCACGTCTAGGTTCAGACGGCGTAGGATTCTGACATGTGTGCGCAGAGTTACGGCCAAAACAGTGGTTTTGGGCCGGTTTTAGGACAGCTCTTGGACTGCCGCGTGCGACACCCGCCGTGCGCCGCGGCAGGTATTTATGCCCTGGACCTGTCATTTGTCATTTCTCTCTGCATATGCTATATTGAAGCATTCTGACACTTTGACTTGTGTCTCCTAGCCAAACCCTTGCCGCTGTGTGTACGACCTGTGACTGTCGTCACCGTCTGACTAGGCACCGACGCCCGGTCAGCGGCCGTGTTGCTAGGAAGCTTCTACGCACTTTCTCACATGCATACTTGGAAGCAGAATGGCCTCTTTCTTATCCGACCTTGGTCATCAACGACTTGCATAAAATTGAAACGCCGCCTTTTATTCCTCTCAAGAACACCCTCGACAAGGCAGCAACCCTAACTCAGCACTCTACAGAAAGGGGGAAGAAAAGAGTTTGAGATATTGGATAACGCAGCCTCTGACCTTCATGCCTAATTTTGATGATTTGAAATTCTCGAAACTCTGAGTGAAAGAATGGTTATTGCTGGCTTTTATTACTCTAAGAGGGACAGTTGAAGGTTAAGGAGAAGAAGACAATCTGGGAAATTAGCACACTGATGAATTTTGCAAGAACCAGTGGCTGTACTTTGCTTATGATTTTCTGTACCATTGAGCATATGCATGCAAGTGTTGGAAGAAGACTCGGATATACTTGAGGTGTTAGATGTTGAACTCGAACGACGCAGGCGAGGCCACATTCTGATTGCTTTCCTCTAGAAACTCTATCGAAGACTCGAGAGGTTCCAAGAAATTTTAGGCAATTCTTCGTGAACATTATAGCCCCAAGAAGAATTCAACAAACCAGTATTGGATAATTCATACAATCACAATAGTCTTTTGAACGATCATCAGAAAGTGGTCGGACCTGTCGGGATCTATAGCAAAAGTGCTTAGAAGCTTCTTAACTTTTTTGCCGCTAATGTGGCAATGTATTGCAATCGGTTAGCATGTACCCTGCAGATCAGGTGTAAGAACAACAAGGATCTGGTCCAGGGAGATGCGCATAGTCTATTATGCCTCATTAGATTTGAAGATGCAAAGAGAGATGGCAACTCACAAGTACACAACACAAATATCTGTCACGACACACAGAACATCACACATGCGACAATGTCGAATCGTCCTAAAGCCACTAAAAAAACCACAATTTTGGCAACGCTCTGTGTACAAGCTTCCTAGCGATGCACCGTATGAACGTAAAGGTGCAAAATCCTAAGCCGGACACTACGAATGGTCACATAAAGAACTCCGGCATCGTTTGGTGAAGAGAAAATGAAAAATCATGCAGATTGGGCCCTAGGCTACTCCACCAATAAAATCATAGAGGTAGTGAGAAAATGGGAAAAGGTCGCACCAAGCATCCAAGACATCGTGGCAGCTGTTGTGCAACTATTGGAGGGAAAATCACCACACAACGATCCCCCGCGAGTAGCTAGCTCTACGTCAAGAATGTTCACAAGCATGGACACAACCAAGTGGTCAGAGTATGGTGTACAATTCAACGGGGATGACTCACGTCACAACACTCCCTCGTGACCCATCAGTACACATGTCCATACACATGAATGACTGACACAAGTGCACAACAAGATGCTCGACAGTCCATGTGTGCGCACACCCCACACTCAGCCACCATCAGGCAAGGGGCGAGGCCCGACAAAAGGAATGGCCACCATGAACTTTTTCCACGCTAGCACCTTGGTTATCAAGTTAGCACGCTACATATTTGTGCCGGTCCAAATGACGGATATCACTCGTTGCTCCACCAAAACACACAAAATTGATGCTTAATGGCAATGTGATTTGTGCGTGCCTAGAACACACCAGAATTCTATAAAATGGGAAAGACACTTTGGTTGTCACATTGCAGAACGATTGAGGGTCAGATCAACCCTAATCGCAAGACAAGTGCTGCATCCACATCACCTCAACAACCCCAATTCCACAAGGAGACATACTTTGCCTGTGGCTCTTCTTTATTTCCCTGAGAAATAGAGGAGAGCCAGATCATGCAAGTCACCATCCAAGAGTTTTAGCTGCTTGTGCTACCGGACCCATTTTTTTCTTCTTGGTTGCACTCACAGAAACCTTTGGACCCTTCCTTTTGCCAAGCGTTGTCCCTTTGTTCTCCTTGCCAGCCATGGTGTATTTGCCAAATTTGATAGGGGTTTTACCTTTGGGACGGAAGGCGTTCTTCTTCTTGGACTTGAGAGTGGCATTGTTGGCAAAAGCGGGCTTGTGCATGACGATCTTGTACGTCGCAATCTTGAAAGGTTTGCATATGTCCTTGTTTCTTGACGTGCAGATTGCGGCAACAAGCTTGTCGACCATCGCCTATGAGGAGAAAGCTTTTTCAAAGAGCTATTTGAAGGGTGTCGGCTTCCGCCATGACCGTGACGACAACGATGCGGCGACGGTTGAATTGTACACGGCTCCCAGCCTGGTAAGTTCATGGCGGCCGATGACGTCATGTGCTTTAAGGCATGTTTCTTCGGGGACATGGCACTTCCACTCTGCACAAAATTTCATGATGTTGTACATGGAGCTGATCATAGAGGGCACCACTGAAATTCAGCTAAGCTCTTCAAGCTCGTCTTCCACTGCACTTTTGAGGCCAAGGACCTTGGTGAAAACTGCATTGCACAGTGACATTGTGCCTTTTACGACAAGTTGGTGTCGACGTTGTAGGTAAGCCTAATGTTCTGCCACCATCTTCCTGCTCCAATTTTCGGCAATGCATTAAAACATTGGTGGCTTCAGGCCACAGGTTTTCCCACATGGCTGTTGGCTTTAGAGTGCATGAGCTTCATGATTGCGTGGTCGATGTTGGTGAGTTTTTTTTTCGTGGCTGTTTGACAGCTCAAAACACTCTTCGACATCTGCCTTGTACTCCAAGGGAGTGGGATCAGCCTTGCTTCGATGGTACGAGAGAAGATGGACTGGCTGGCATGGGTTCCAAAGGTAGGTCTTGCGGCAGGAGGGGTGCTGGTGTTGCTTGCGACATGTACATTGATGGCGGCGGCGTTGACAGCTGTGGCATTGAAGTTGAAATCGGTGGTTGTGGCAGCTACAGTTGTAACGACGTTAGTGGCTTCATCAGCCAGAGCTGCAGTAATGGCTGCATTGTCAGCCACAATGCGCGCTGCTGCAAAGATGCAAGCCTGTACCGTAGTGGCTGTGACAGCCTCGTGAGAGGCGTTTGCTGTATTGGCAGCTTTGGCCATCTTAGCAGCTATGTATGCTGCGTGGACAACATCCTCATCGGCAGCTGGGTCATGGCCCGCACTGATGGTGGCAGTGTTCGCTGCTATGGTAGCATCATTCTCCACGGCAGCAGCAATTGCTACAGCGGACATCTTTGTTACAGCTGCCAGGATGATGCAGGTGCGTGCTCCTTGGACATCCTGCCATAGGGTCATGGTAGAGGCATCCGCTGCAGCTTCCGAAGATGTAGATGCAGCCAAGACAGCTGGAACAACGTGGTTGGTGGAAACTAGTGCTGATGGGGGGTTGGAGAAGAAGTCGACGTGGCAAGCACCACCTATTTTCTTTGGTGCGCCAACAGTGGGTTGCACGTTTTGCAAGGCAATGAGCAAGAGTCAGTGCGTGTCACCACATTTGGCGATGTCGTGCAAGTCTGAGCCACAGTAGGTGGCTGGGCTGAACAGATTTTCTCACCGTCCTCCAAATCAGTACTGTTTTTATCGAAGTCCTTGACAACAAGGGCAGTGGAAGTTTCCATTTGAGGATCAGCAAAGTGGTTTTTATGGTGTTAGTGAGAGTTGGTTGGTGCGGCGATCTGTCCCTTGGCAACCAAGGCAGAGTTGAGGTCAGTTGCATGAATTTCAAATATCATCTTGTGGTTGCAACGGGTACAATCACACTCAAGAAAGTGAGGGGGGCAGCTCGAAGTAGATGAATTGAGAAAAACATGACAAATCTTTTGGCCTAGAGGCCTTCGTCAGTGTCATAATGAAACTGGTGTCACAACTTAGTTACATGTATCCAGCGCATGTGGAGGGATGAGAGAGGAAGGGAGGTAGAGTGACGGTGGTCAACCGTATTCCACAGCCAGGTTCCTATCCCAGTGTCCTTTGGACCTAATGTTTCAATCTGGAGGACACTAGGTGGCTTCTAAGTCTGCAAGGTATTCTTCAGGCCATAAGTTATTGTGGAGGACAACACGGTGGAGTCAAAATATCCAAAGAGTTTGGCCAATTGCTGAGGTAGCTTCCTAGCTGTAAGCCTTATCGGAAGGTGTTCTGAGAGTTTTCAGAATCAGAACCTGCTTTCTTTTTGTCTTGCTGAAGTTTTTTAAGCCGTTGATGGAGGTAGTGAAGTCTCATCGTTCGAAGATAGTATATGGACCTGGGCGAAGACAGGTAGTAGGAATTTCCTTGGGTACTCCCGTGCTATGAGGTGTTTGGAGATAGTCAATTCTCATCGTCACGCTAGATTCTCTACCACTTCACGAGCCTCCTATTGATGAGTTGGACTCGACCCGCACTGCTGCCAGGGAGGCAGCATGCAAGTGGTAGGAGCCTGAAGGGGACAGATGGGCTATGCCATCGCCTAGCGACTACCCAGACATGTCATGGTGGTTTCTTCTGCTCTCCTCGGATTACCGACGGGATGACCTCACGTGCATTAAAGAAGCTAGAGAAGGGAAGATCGACCGTCAAGTGTACACTGCCAACAACCTCCCTAATACACCTTCTCCACCTCTAGGTATACAACCCACCTACCGAAACCCTATCCCTGACACTACTCCTGCTACCGACACTACATCTACCTCAACAGTCCACAAAGTCCCAGTCCCCGTCCTAGAGCTTCAACCCCCCTCCAACATTATCACTCTTGTCAGTGCCATCCTCGATGCAGCTGCTGGCATAGCTCTACCTTCTCGGCAACAGCCAAGGCTAGCAGGGCTGCAATGAGAACTGCCATCAGCCAGGCCACTGCTTCATACACAGAAGTGGCTGCTTCACTCTCTTTCTTCCAACAGTCGTAGAAAACATTGCCATGCATGTTACGGTGGCCTCGCTTGTTGCGGCCACAACTGCTGCTATTGCAGCTTAAGGTACATCAGGTGCACTCAGCTCCATCCGAGCATCTACAGCCACTGGAGTCATCACACCATTAGGGGTGGCACGTACCCTGGTCCACCACGCAAGTAATAGAGTCCTCATCGTTGCCGTTACTGCATAAATGCCAGGGACCACAGTCGCCGGCTCCTTGTGCATGCTGATAGCCGTCTCTGTGTGGATTGCGTTCCTCGCTTTATCAATCAGGATGGTGATGCCCCCTCTCTTCTCACAAACTCCATGTTGTTATTCTGGTGAGGGTATACATACGTTTCATCTTCCTCCTCCTTTGCATTCCAATTTGTCATTTCTTGCACCATTATTGCACATTCTCATTTCCACAAGCATTCATCATGCCTGGTCCCAAGGATACTATCGATTCCCTCCAAGACAGCCTTAGTGAGGTACATGCATGCCACTGATGAGTTGTGCAAGAGATACAACAGGGCATTGATGCAAAAACAGAGATACCCGTAGTGATTTGTATATCCCCTCAAAATAATTAATATTTCACTTGCCTATGCTCACACCTAAAATCATGGTTCACTTGGGGGAATCATCCGCCATAATTCTTTCCATATGGGTATAGTACACAAACCTTGTTGCTCATTGTTGAGCCATGGGAGAATCACTTCCCAATTTATGAATTCATGAATTTACCACTGGAAGTTTTTCTTTCCAACATTTCAATGAAAAAGAGCATATAGGCCAGATCAGGTGCAGGACAACTGCATCATTTCAGCGCTTGCTCTTGGAGGAGGAGAGCGAGTGAATTGTTGTCTGCTCGTTCAGGCATTTTCAGCGACGTGCACTTTCTTGCAAGTGCTGGAAAGTGCACGTCAGTGCTGCATGCTGTTTCCTTGCTCCTGATTGGATGAAAAGTCGCCTTCAATCGCTCAGCGATTGACGGCAAGCGGTTTACGCAGTCGCTTCGCGAAGCATCTGCCATGCTGTTTGGCAATTTGCACTTCCTCACCTGAATCGAACGAACCGTGTGTTCACTTGCAGACTTGAAGACTTGAAGTCTAGACAGCCTCGTGGGAGAATTTAAAAAGCGGACCTTTAAAGGAGTGTGCCATGGGAGAATCACCTCCAATGTTACAGAAGGGCCAAAATTTGGGTGAAAATTGAGATCACATAATTAGGTGAAAAAATATGAATGAAAATACAAATCGCTTCGGTAGCTACATCTGTGGCTAACATTGTGATGGAGTGTTTGCGCTCCGATCCTACTATTTCTCCTATATTTCCTGTTGCGGATGGGGTGTCTTCCTCTAGCTCCACTGGTGTGATGGGTGATGTAAATGGCTCCTCTGCACCATCTCTCTCTCTCTCTCTCTCTCTCTCTCTCTCTCTC
>SZWC01009044.1:70552-83130 GCA_023375785.1 Penium margaritaceum
CGCACACACACACACACACACACACACACACACAAACACACACACACACACACACACACACACACACACACACACACACACACACACACACACACACACACACGCGCGCACGCGCGCATACAGGGTATTGAGCAACATGGCTGTGCATGGAGTCCTACAGCTTAAAATTAAAGACTACATGTTGAAGTCGGTCTCTCTGTGCAGGAGTTGTACTCTCCAAGGACGTGACCTGGGACCACATTGTGTTATCTTTATTATTTTATTGACCATTTGCTTTTGCTTATTGGGGAGGCTTGACCTTAGACACTTTAGGGTGCCCTTGTTTGTATCCAAACTTGCATGTGGGTTATGGAGGAGTTGCATTGTTTTGCTAGGTGCTAATAGTTTGTGGGCCACCATGCCGGATTTGGTCTATACATTGGTGAGTAGCCACCATCAGATGTCTGCCAGGTGGCCGGGCTTGACCCTTGGGTGGCGGTGTGACCTTTCTTGTGTGACGCACGAGCGATGTGCGCCCCACCTCTCCTCAGATGCTCGCTCTCTCCTCACTCAGTTGTCTTGGTTCTAAGTGCAAGTTCCTCAAGTTTCACCTATGGCGGGATTGGTGTGTGGAGATATCCCCACGAGCTCTCTTCCTTCCCGGTTTATGGTCAATCATCCAACAAACATACACTGGTCGAAGTGTGTGTACCTAAACTCCACACACAAAGGAATGTTTTTGGAAGTTTAAATAAAATCAAGCCATAGTTTCCTTGCACCACCTCTTCTCCTCGGAGCCATTGTGTGCTATGTCTTTGTTTATACAAAGAAGCCTCGTGGACATCACAATTAGGAGTGTATATCATCAATATTTTGTTCTAAACGCCTCACTCTATAATTTTTAGTAAATATGACATAGCATGTGTAAGAACACAGAAATGGCTAGATTATTCTTTTAAATGAACACCTACAAAAGTGTTTAGTGTCAACTGGCCTATTATGGAATCCTGGGGTATAAAAGAGTCACCCTTGCAAGAGAGCTATAGATCCACGGTCGCTCGCAATGACAGCTTCACTGTATCTTGCGTGACAGGCTAGCTGTCGATCAGCTACAAGACAGACAGGTTTGTCAAACAAATAAGAGGGTCGTGTTACGCTCGTTGCGTGCACACAAGCAGTGCACAAACACTTAATAACCAACAAGAAGAAAGAGGCTTTGTTGGATGCCGTCAATCTAAGTCAATTGAACATACTGTTCCTGGACCATCAAATTGAGATAATCGATGGTTCACGATCATCGCCAACCTCTTCGTGAATTCCTCTGCCACGAGTTCAAACAGGAAACACGTTGGTTTTTCTAAGGGAACCTTATATGATAGAGACTCTGCGTAAATGCAGATGTCCACTTGTGTTCGATCTGTTCTGTCCATCACATACAGCGCCCAATACATTCCCACAATACATTCTCAACTTTTGGGAGGGGGGATGGGAGATTAGGATTCAATCACCTTTTTGGAACATCTCAATGTGTATAGTTCTGTACATTTTGTGATTTTATCCACATCTACTGCCGCGTACAAGCCCCCGCTACAATATTGACATACGGGGTTGAGGGGGGGGGATCGGACCACCCTCCTAACATAAAAGCACAAAGTGAATTGGGTCAATGTATGGGAAAGTGTACGATGCAATGGTTGAGTACAAAACAAAGCTGTATTGATTGCAAGAAATATCATAGAAAGGACAACTGAATCAATTGTGCGTGAGCATTAGTGCACAGAAAGACAGGTACACACATGCACTTTTCAATACATGCCTTCAATAGTGTTATGTGGTTTTGGGATGTGGGGATCCGATCTAAATCATGGAGCATACACTTTTGTACATCTTGCGACACCCAACAGGTACACACCACCATTCAATCCACCGATACACTTTTGATATAGGGGGAGGGATTCAGTAGGTCCAATATCAACGCCCCTCCTCCCCCAAAGCTGAAACGTGTATCGGCTGGATGTATCTGAGGATGCATGGGGGAGATGAAACGACAAGTATACCAATATTTTGAGTGAAGAGAAATGTCATGGAACTAATGAGAACACATTTTAGCATACGGACTGTTGTTGCAAATACAGTCCCAGATACACACCCGCAGTGCAATACAAAAAATGGGGGGGAGGGGTGAGCGAGGATCGGAACTCAAATGGAATCCCAATGTGTAAACATCCATATACTTTGTTATGCACGCCAGCTATTAAGTCCCATACGGTTTCCATATAGATCTGAGATATGCGGGTGAGGTCCCGGTCTCATCAAATACAAACCATAATTTGTACACTCTTGTACATCTTGTTATACCCAGTATATACACACTGCCATGGAATCCACCAATACACTTTCGATAAGGGAGGGGAGGGGGGTGCCGTCGGGTGGATGTCGTCGCCCCCCCCTCTCCCCCAATGTTTGAGAGAGTGTCAATTGGATGTATCCGGTGATGTATTAGGGGGACAATAAGACAAATACACCATTTTATTTAGTGGAGAGAAATATCTTGGAACTCACGAGTACATATGTGAGTGGATACGTTCCCCGATACACATCATCAATACAATCTACAATTGGGGGGAGAGGAGGGGGGAGAGCAGGGATCGAAACTCGACTAACGTAGAAAATCATAGACATCTGTACATTTTATGTTGCCGCATAGCTACACTTTTACGTACAGTACCCCAATACATTATCGACGGGGGAGGGGGGGATAAAGCCACATGCACATAAGATTAATCTGGAAAAATCCGGTGCGTGACCCTTGCCGCAACTGCGATTGTAGAGATTTTTTGGACTATAGCCAAACACGGATAGAGGCATGATGTATGCCAGAAATAAATCCGTTAATAGACCTAGAATGGACTAGAATGCTTTCAATACATCTTTTTGGCTGATAATTGCTTTGATATGCTCCATATGCCAATTGAACAAGACTGTGTAAAAGAAAACACGTCTCAGCGAACTCATGTATAGTCTTACATACCGTACCTTCCGTACCTTCCTACTTTCATGGAAACTTCTCATGTAACTGCAGTATAATACACACATCACAGTGTGTATGAAATGCAAATGATTAACCATACCTCTCCTTCCAATTTCCTTAATCCTCAAACCCAAGAGTAATTTCAGCAATCAGGGCTGCATCGTGCATCCAGTACACTGTGCTGCTTTCACACTGTTCACATATGAAGCAATAAAGAAGCTTTTGTGTATGGCTACGGTGGTAGCCACGGCTGCAGCAACAAAGAAGACCCTACATATGAGGCTACCGCAATAGGAACAACTGGTCATGAAGTCCATATGATGACAATACATAGTGCATGACACTCATGGAAGCTTTAAGAGCAGCAGCTACGGCAGCCGGCGCAGTTGCGGCAGCGCTCACGGTGATAGAAGATTTTAAAGCCAAGAGATGGCATGTGTGTCAAATGTATGGGTCACGATTAAACTGCTGCCAAAGCAAAGCTCGTGAGTGCCCAATCACCAAAGTTCTGTCACAATTGGAGAGCGGAGCTGAGAGGATCACGGTTTGCGGTTTGGGCAATGGGGCTTGGGCACGTGCGAAAAAAAAATTCAAGGGTGATGACTCAAAGATCCATCACGGCCAGAATGCGATGTGGCAAACAAGAGGGTTGAAACTATGCAAAAGTGAGCCTGAGATCTATTCTATAACTTCCTTCCATTTTTGCCAACTCTCATCGTTTCCGACTGCTACACCAGATGTGACACGTATTTTTACAAGTTTAATGTCGCCAGTAGTCGCGTTGATCACAAGCCTTGATCTCCATCAAAGTGAAAGTTTCTGTTGCCACATGTCTTCCCCTGCCATAGTAAGAACTGTGGCTTTTGAGTTGCAAGCGATTGGATTCCTGCATTAGAGTGTTAGCAAGAAGTTTTTGCATGATCATTGTCCAACAATAATCCGACCATTGCATGCGCTCCTGTGCAAACTTGTAGATCCACCCGTGGGAGAAGTTCCTGGGAACTTTATTGGTAAGCAGCTCATCTTAGAACTTATCCACCGTCGATCCTTGGATGATGCCACAAAGATGGTTCTGTGGATGATGGTACCCACCTATCCTCGAAAAATGTGCTATTGAGATTCTTCATGAAGGGCAAGTACACTCACCTGCCGTGCTTTCCATGAGACCATTTGGAAGTGGTACCTTGGAATTTGATCTCCTTTACGTGTAATAGGAAACATTGGAAATTTGACGGTAGGGAAATGATTCACGGATTGTGCCATACCAGCTTTATGGCGGCATAAGTGGCTCCACCGGTTAGCATGGCCCTTTGGACGTATGGGATGTGGCCGTCATTGGTCCCGTTAACATGGCGACCATGTTGAAAGGTGCGTCCACCATCCGCATTGCTTGGAGTGGAGGATGGTGCAGCAGCTTCGGAATTTGGGATGCCCAGCCCAGACTTGGAGGAGGGCATGAAATGCTTACAGACAGTGAGCCTGGCTGTTGCAACAATGGTGGCTGAAAGGATGATGCCACCGGTCTTCTTCTTTGGCGGGCATCCTCAGATGAAAGTCACACGATGCGCTACATCACGTGACTTTCCATCTGACAGTGGCTGTAAACGTACAACTCAAAACCTCAAAACTCAACATGGGAGATGTTCAAGTGTCACATTACTGCTCGCACCAGGACTTGATCGATGGGAAAATATGAATTGCACCTCATTATTCCCTAGGTAATGTGGACGACCACTACAAATTCTCAAATGCCCTAATCTTTGGGTGAATTCAAATAGTCTTCGAACGGATTCATAGAACTTAGGAAATTTAACAATCAAGAACATTTACATGGTGGTCTGGAGAAACTTTAGGCATGTCGTGGAGATATAGGACTGCACAAATAGACATTGGGGGGGTTAGAGAACCTGTGAGAGTGGAGCCATGGAAGAGTTGTCACTTGTTCTGGAACCTGCACGTAGTCGAAGAGACAACGAGGGCAAGAGGCCATGGGAGCATATAGCAAGGCAAGCATGGCCACGTGCTGAGAGTGAGTGGATGATCTTGCCCTCGACTCCTAGTACCGACCCAAACCTCATGAGGAAATTCTATGGCAATTTTTGTGGGAAATATCCATTGGTATTATTCAATCGGGACCGACGACCGAAACTAGCCAATCCAAAAACCCAAATGCAATCACGCATGAACGAACCACGCATCACTGCAAAGTTCATGTGGAGAAATGCATGTCTCTTCAGGGTCCCAAGATACAAAATTACAAGAGCAACCAAGTGTCTTAGGCCATCGGCCTGGTTAATTGAATTAGGTGACGGCAAGAGCAATGTCATCGATGACAGCACACTCATGTGTGGCATGCTTTGGTGGGAATCTCTGAATCAGAGATGCTTGTTGCTGGCATTTCTCGTATAGTTAACCGCTTGTGAGTTGTCTTTGTGTTGGTTGGAAGTTAATGGGACGGAAGCGTATCGGCACTGTAATAATTTGAAACCAAAACTCCTCCCTGCTCCTGCAGACACGGAAAACTGCATGCAACAAATCTGTAGAAGGCAAACACATAAATAACATAGTTATGGACAGGGAACAGTTATGAGAGGATAATAACAATCCATAAATGCTCAGCCAGGGGAGTCCTTTGTGGGCAACAGCTCTAGTCAAGAAGTCAGCGCGTTGAGGTTGTGTGTCAGCCTAGACAGAGAGGCCAGTGCCATGAGCGATGCGGTCACGTCAAACGTGGTGTTACATTCTTTGTGCATGAAGGGTGCATGCCATCATTTCTTGCAAATGCCACGGTGCTTAGGCTGTCACAGCGTGGTGCAATGTAACGATCGGGAACATGCAACTTCTAAAGAAGGAAACACAACCAAATTGTGTCACACATACTTAAGCCGAGTGCCATGTACTCGGCTTCACTTAAGCTTGCTTCTAGCCTTCTACAACCATGAAGATATATCCAGTGCGGCCACGAGTATGAGTGTCACGGACCTCATTGTTGTCGGTGCAATCATCAACAACAACAAAGGGATGTGCATGATAGCACAGCCCAGTATGCGCTGTAGTGAGAGCATGATACACGACACAAAGCATAGCCTCGAGATGCTGCTAACGCAAGCAATATGAGAACTGCAATAAGGAAGTTTCCTACGAGCTTGATGCCACTGCAAGCCGTGGTTATAAGTTACTTCAGCGTGCCAAGGATATGATCATCATTGTTAATGACCAACTACCCAAACTTCGGCTTGTCTACGCATTCTAAGAGTCTCTGGCTGGCTATATTTATAGGTGCTTAGGCGGAATGGACAACAGGGATAAGTGGAGTAAAGCGCTCCCCTAGTTTGTGAATATATGTAGCTTGATTAACGTGCAAGGAACAACGATGCCTGTCCCACTCGAGTGTCATGCGCAGGAAGACATGTGAATGGGCAATGTCCTTCATTTTGTGTGCAATGTGCAGGAGCACCTTGACCGACTAGCCCATTAAGAGACGGGAAAAAGCAATGAGCAGGTCACCAATGAGCAATGAGTCAGAAAGTATGCTTGATTGCCAATGCTACGCAGGCACCCCCCCTTTCCATAAGTGGACGTAATCTCCATGTTCCAGCACCGCGCCAACTATTCCAGCCATACACTACATTATGCAATCACCGCATCTTTTTTAAGCCATGAGTGTAGATGGGCGACTGGACCGCAAATATCCGATCGTCCAGCCTGCCACGTATCTTTATGTGCATCCGTGACTACAGTGATGTAGGACACCCCCCACTATGTCCAAAAACCCTAAAGCTGCCAATCGAAGGCTTACATCCTTGGTTGGTAGAGGATGGATTGAGCCTTGATTTTTACTTTCCATATGCTTATGCTCTTATAAAAAGTCACAAACACTCCACAAATATACACCGTGATCTCATGCTATCCACCAAATGTATACATTGAGTTCCTACACATGTGGCCCGGCCAGTGTCTGCGTCGCGACCCCGTGTGTACCTGGTTTCACTAAGGGTGCGTTCATGTTATGCACGTTGGAATAAATCTATCGCTTGCAGCGGTTTTGAGTACGAACGCAAGACAAACAAAATCCAAAGAGAATGTGATTGTTAATATTAATTATGCAACTAGCTAGCATCCCCTTGGGTGCATGACGTAATCTCATATGTTTTGCAACTGTGTCGCACCTCACATGCACATGCATTGGCTCTTTAAGTTGTGTTGCAACTGGTCAAGTATTATGCGTGGTGAATCTACGATGAACAATAGGCTTCTCATGCACGCGCGACATGCTACGAGGGTCAAAAAGGGGAGGGGATTTCATGCTGTAACTTGTGCTATGGGTGAATATCCGGTTGACAAACCACCACATACGTGATCGATTCGATCGAGCAAGGCCATCCCAAAGTTGTGTTACGTATAGTTTGAGGTAAGGTCACATGGGTTTCCCGAGGCTTGTGGACCATCATCGGTGCGGGGTGCATCGGTTCAGATTTTGTTCAAAGACCTTTCCACTACCATCCTATTACATTCATTGCATGCATAGTCCAGGGTACTCAGTTGGATATGGTTGATGGAAACTCGTTGTGCACAAACTTGTTGCTCGAGTTGCATGGGCGTGCATGTGTTTGCTCAAGCAGCGCAACTTTGAACATGGATAATTATTTCTGAAGAATAGTTTCTTCGAGACTGGTCGTTCAGGATGTACGTGTTTAAAACTCGATGCGTGGTGTTCCCACACACAACCATGACAAGCACGTATGACTGTCACGGTTTTTGGACTCGAATCACAATCTAACATTCACGTACGGTAAAAATATCTCCAAAACTTTCATTTCCACAAAGAGCGTGCCTTGCATCACTTCACATGCAATACCAAGGCTGAGAATTTCCCCAATTATGTATGATCTTTCTTCCCTTCACATGATAAAGATATTAACTAGGGAATATGGTGGTTAGAAACATGAAATAAAATAAATGGTTTTTTATTTTTAGGGCAAAATTGTCCGAGGAGCCGCGTTTGCACCGCGCATGCACCGTTCATGCCGTGCACACGACTGTCCCAACATCAATGTCGTCATGTAATCATATGCCTCTAATATGTCGAAATTTTTCCCAGTGCCTGATTTATGCTTCCTACAGCAGCGATTTCTGCATGGCTAGCAAGCGGGTAAACTAAAGCGACATGGTAGATCGGAAGGTACGCGAGAGGCAGCCGTATTGTTGAATCCAGATGGGAAATAAAGGACAGCAGTACGGGTCCACTCACAAGAGAGGTGAGTAGCGAGAAAGCTTGCCCCGTTCTGATCATGAATATCTCCCACACGTGGCGAGACCACTATGGGGCTCGTCATCGCCTTTTCTTTGGCGATCATGCAAAAATCAAGGCATTCGGTAGAGGTCACCGCCAGAGATAGGCTCACAATAGGAATTACATTACAAGTGCGGGGCCTCCTGTCGAAACCAGGGTGGGAACAGGCATACCAGGTAAATTTATCCTTATTTTTATTTTTGTTTTTTACGATCAATATTTTATGATTTCATGGTTAATTACTATTAGTATGTACATAGTTAGGATGTGCTTAGCCATGAATAAATATGGGGATAAAAATGAAAATAATATTTTAACTCTAAGATGTGGTTAATAAACTCATTTACAGTTTTCCCATCCTGAGCCAATGACCTCCATAATGTGAGAGCACAGGACCACCTGGTTTGATAAGCATTTCAGTTTTAGGTGTAGATGAAAATGTGAGCGACTGTCGCTCGAACCCAAGAGGCATGGCAACTCCATCTCCGGCTTTTGAAATTGCGCACCGCCAAAACCATTCAGAGGTTCAAACCGGCAGCGCTCTGGGGCCGGTCTGGCTCGTCCTTGACGGCAGTGGAACGGTTTGGAATTCGCTCGCAAAAGCGCGTCAGGGCCGTCCGATGGTGCGACGATGCGGATTTGCAAATACAATCGTGGGTAAAACTCTCAGCTTTTGCTAGGCGGCGGCGCCCTCGGCGTTTTTTCGGGTGTTCGAAATGGCAAGGTCAGCAGGTTGGAAGCAGCGCGCCTCGGTCGGCGCTTCGAGCGCCATCCATGCGGCCCCAGGCGATACAAGCAGGCGGGTGTGGGGAATGCGCGATTCGTCCAAAGCAGTGCAGAACCTGGACTCGCGGGGTAGTGCTATTATCGGCTGCTCAGTAAGCGTCAAGCGTGTCTTATCGGCAAGAGAGTGTGAGCGGCAGGGCGGACAAGACACTCAGGTAGAAGCTTACGGTTCCTGCCGAAGCAGCCTTGAAGATCAACGCAAGAAACCCCCGTAATGCGCTACGCAGCAGCATCTCCATCGGCCACGACAAACGACCATCCTCTACATCCCAAACCCGTTGCCGAGAGGTGTGCGAAGGGAAGAGGGGGCTCCCTCCGCCTTGACCCTCCCGTTCCCATGCGCCATCTTCAGACCACTCGCCGCTTCACACCGTTCCGAGGCGTCCGCTTTGCCCAGTGCAGCGCGAAGCCGACCAATCGCAGCGCTGGAGCATTGTGCTGCTGACATCACCGCGGCCTACACAGACAGCGTCACATCATTACCGCTTCAGCCCGGCTGCATCTCCCATCCCGCGACACAAGCAAGCGGTCTGGCAAGGCATCGATGACCAAGAAGGTGGCAGGCGGGCAACCCAACGCTCGTTAGCACGAGGGAAAAGTCATCTTTCCCGACAACTCTGAGGGGCGACCCCTCCATGAAGAGAAGGTCTGGAGCCGCTGTCCAAGGGGCAGCAGCGGCTGCTGCTGTTGCAGTGTCTGCTGCCGCTGCTGCTCCTGTTGGCGCTGCAGCTGCTGCGGTAGCAGCTGTTATGGAGCAGGCACCAATGAGGCCTAGCGAGAACCATCCAGCGAAGCCGCACCAGCAAACTCTTCTGCTGACTCCTGGCAGCATCCCACTGTGCCACGAGGAAGCGCGACTGTGCGACTGTAGCGTGCGCTGCGGAGGGCACAGGCGGCGCGTGCATCGAGTGCAGTGGGAAGCGCACATCACGGAAGAGGCCGAAGCGCGAGAGCTTGTGCAACGCGCTCGAAGGGAGGGCGAGGCGCGAATCATCGCAGCGCAGAGGCAGCAGCAGCGGCAGCAGCAGCATCTGCTTCCGCGTGCGACTCGCTCCGCAAAAGCCGGGAGCAGTCACAGCCTAACCCCTCCCGCATCTGTCGCGAGGGCTCCGGTGCAGTGGAAGGGCGCCCGATTGCTGTGCCGGTGCGACCGGTGCATGCGGCTTGCGCGGGGAGACGGGCGACTTGTGAGCGAGTCGACGTGGCGTCTGCACTGCAAGGTGCAGATGGATAGCCTCAGGCAGGAGCTGGAGCAGCAGGAAGCTGCTCAGAAGCTTCGCTTAGAAAGCGGTGAAAGCTCGGGCGTGGAGGGCAGCGTTGGCTGGCACCTCGACTACGGCGAGTACGAGCGCCAGGCGGCAGACAGCGAGGGCGAGAGCCAGAGCGTGTACCGCATGTGGGACGCGCCTTTCCGCCGGCACGATGGCGATTTGTACCTGAACGAGCGGCGAAGCGGGTCGTGGCGCGTGCCGGAGCACGACGAGGAAGGGGAGGATGGCGATGGGTCTGAGGACGAAAGCGGATCGGAGGGGGAGGAGGAGGAGGGGGAGAGTTCGATGTGGATCTCTGACGACGAGGAAGACGAGTTTCGCGACGCGGGAGACGAAGATTTGTGGGCAGATGCGGACGAGGAGTCCAAAGAGTACTACGAACGATACTGGGAGGCGGTGGACGCAGACATGCGAGCCGCGGCAGCGGCTCGCGCGAGAGCAGGGACGGGGGCACTGCGGCGCCGTCGCCACGGCGCGGACGCGACGCCGCGTCCTGAGGCAGGGGGAGGGGAGTCGGCCGAGCGGCTCGTGCGGCCCGGGACCGCTGCAAATCTCCGGAACGGCGACCCTTCGCGGCCCGACGCAGCGGCAGGAACAGTGCGGACTAATGCAGGCGGTGAGCCCTGTCGGAGCCCCGGTCACTCTCCATCAGCCGCCGCTGCCGACGCAGCCGCCAGCGCCGCTGTGGCTGCGGTTGCGGACGCGGCGCCGCTGCGGTCACGTGCAAGGGGACACGCTGCCGCTGCTGCGAATCGTCTGGTGCTCTTCAAACGCAAAGGTGGGAAGGACGGGAGCTCTGGGAGTAAAAAGAAGCAGGCGGACGAGTCTGGAGTAGGCGCGGAGGAAGATGCGAGGAAGGGAGGATCGGCAGCCGGGCTTGAGAGCCTGAGCGGCGCGGCGCGTCTCGACGCGAGAGCAGGGCCAGATGCCCTACGACCGCATGCTGAGAAGCGGTACGTGAAGGAGGCGGAAGTGCGGCCTGAGCACGAGGAGCGGGCGCAGCTCTCCCCGCTGCGCGCGCGGCGGCAGCGTCAGCAGCAGCGGATGCAGCAGCAGCAGCTGTCGCCGCTACAGCCGCCGGTGTTGGCGAAGAGAGAGCAAGGGCAACAGGAAGCGCCGAAGCAGCTGCGGCTGCCATGTGCGTGGAACGTGGCGCACTACGGCAGCTGTTGCGACATCGCCAAGAAGCTGACTGCTGCAAATGCTGCTGCTGCTGTTGCCGCAGTGGCACCGCCTGGGGCCAGCGATGGCACCACAGACCGGCGGGGCCTGCCGCTTGGAGTTGGGGCCACGGAGGCCGTCGAAGGAGAGATTGGTGGGGTGAGGGAAGGACGGCGGCGAGAGCGAGTGAAGGTGGTGGAAGGTGGAGAGAAAGCGCGCACGAGGAGTGCCACTGCAGGACCATCCGAACATCGTATGCTCAAGGCACACGAGAAGCGGCAGGAGCAGCAGCAGAACCAGGGGCAAAAGAGGCTGCAGCAGCAGGAGATGGAAGAGAATTGCGACCGCATGAAGAGAGTTGCGCCTGCCCCCCAGTACGTGGCCCCTTCGGACAAGCCGCTGCTGCAGCATACTGCTGCGGTGGACGAAGCAGAGAAGGAGAACGCAGGAGCCTTCACGCTGCTGGCACCTGCTGCTGCAGCAGGAGCTGGTACAAGCAACATAACAACG
Organism: Penium margaritaceum; assembly: GCA_023375785.1. NCBI lineage: Eukaryota > Viridiplantae > Streptophyta > Zygnematophyceae > Desmidiales > Peniaceae > Penium > Penium margaritaceum. The sequence continues at coordinate 82,584 of SZWC01009044.1, forward strand.
AGAGCTGCTGCAAGGTTGCTGCTGCAGAGCAGTAGGCTCCCACAACAGCAGCAGCAGCAGCAGCAGCAGCAGAAGGCAAGCAAGGGCAACGTTGCAGCTGAGGTCGTTGGTGGAGGAGGGAAGGCGAAGGGAGGGAGAGTGTTTCCACAGAGAACAGGGAACGCGAAAGCCGCAGGTGCGGGACGTGAGCAGGAGGGAAAGGAGGGGAGGGAAGTGAGGCGGGCGGGTGACCTTGGGGGTAGATCTGACGCCCGAAAGCGAACGAGGGAGGGAGAGGAGGTCGGTGCGGGATGGGGCGGTAAGGGTTGCAGCGTGCAGGAAGATGGTGGAGGGGAGGACGGAGGTGCAGCGTTGAATGGGAGGAGGAAGCGAGTGAAGGCAAAGGCTGGTGTGGCGTCCTTGCGCTAGATAGTGTGCGTGACCCACACCAGTACCTGAATCTTGTGTGCTGTGCTGTGCTGTGCTGTGGTGTGGTGTGCTGTGCTGTGCTATGCTGTGCTGTGCTGTGCTGTGCTGTGCTGTGCTGTGCTGTGCTGTGCTGTGCTGT
>SZWC01009044.1:95419-111222 GCA_023375785.1 Penium margaritaceum
GCTCGATGCTGCGGGGCGGGTGTGGCGGGGCGGCCGAGTGGGAGGCCTCGAAGTGGCGCGGCGGGTGGATGCGCCGACGCCGCTCTTCCATCGATACGGGCGATGGAAAAGTGCCGTCGAGTCGCCTGCTCGAGTTCGGCCATCCGAACTCGAGCAGCGAGCCACAAATTCGTGCGCGCTGGAGGGGTCGACCTTGGGACAATTCGAATAAAACCGGGCGTGTTCTGATAGGGGTCATTCGGGACCAGCCCATAATTCAAACCCGGGTGGTCGAAAAAAGCCACAAAAAAAAGGTCCAAAAACATTTTCCGAATTTAGCCGGGAATACGGTAGTGAAGTCGCCGAGGAAGGGCTCGAGGGCGAGACGTGCAGCTAGAGGGGCAACAGAGACGAGGGCATGCACGGTGTGACCGGCGTCATATACCTGGTTGGCATGGGTGGCGTCGAAGGGTAGGACATAGTAGGGCCACAGGCCCTCATCCTGTGCCCAGATTCAGAAGCTAAGCTCCCAGTTTTGGACCTGCTCACCAGATTGAAGCAGCGACGGTGGGGTTTCAAAATCCTTTTGCCTACGGCCGGCACCCAGAGTGGGGCTTAGGACTGACGTCACCGTTTGCTGTTGGCGCTGGGTGTGTTGCTGCGCAAGGTACTGTGTTGCATAAGATACCAAAGGGCTTGCGTACCCAGGTGGAACAAAGGGTGCTTGCGGACGCTACTGCTATAGTTGCTGCTGCAGCTGCTTATCCTGTTGTGGCTGTTGCTACGGCAGCTACTACGGCAGCTGTGTCGGCGGCTCTAGTGCCGCTAGCTGTTGTGTCAACATTTTGAGCTGCTGACGCAAGGCGGCGAGCGAATCTGTCGAGCCAGCATGACGGACAACACAACCTGTGGGGTGTTGGTACTGTTGCGTCTGATGCAGCTGCTACAGCGGCGGATGTTGTTGTAGCTACTGCTGCTGCTGCCACTATTGTTGTTGCGGCTGCTACTACTGTTGTTGTTTTTGCGGCTGTTGTTGCTGCTGCAGCTGCAGCTACTGCTGTTGCTATTGTAGCGGCTGCAACTACGGCTGCTGCAGATGTTACTACTGCTGCTACTACTACTGCTGTTTCAGCGGTGGCAACTGCTGCTGCTGTTGTTGCCGCTACTGTCGCTGTTGTTGCTGTTGCTGCTGCTACTACTGTTGCGGCAGCTGCTGCTGTGGATACTATTGCTGCTGCTGCTATTGTGGTTGTTGCAACGGCGGTAGCTGATGCTGCTGCTGTTGCTACTGCAACTGCTGTAGGTGCTGTAGGAAGGGGGGTCCTCCGGGAGAGGAGGACCCCTCCTCTCTGTCAGCCATGGTGCCTCTCTTATGTTTTTTTTGTGCTGTTGATGTTAGTAGTGACGTCAGCTTAGGATGCTTGACATCAGCAGCTGTTGCTGTGTTACCTGTAGGGTTGCTGCTCTTGATGTTCTGTTTTTTTGTTGTTGCTGACATCAGTAGTGACATCAGCAGTGACGTCAGTAGTGACTTCAGTTGAGATTGGCTGACATCAGCAGCGGCTATTGCTGGAGCAGCTGTTGCATCAGCTGCAGGGGTTGTTGTTGTTGCTGCTGCTGCTGGTCTGCTACTACAGCTGGTGCTGCCGCTGCAGCTGCTGCTGCTACTGTTACCGCTGTTGTTGCCGCAGCAGCTGCTACTGCTCCTGCAGTTGCTGTTGCTTCTATTGCTGCTGCTGCTACGGTTGCTGTTGCTGTTGCTGCTGCTGCCGCTGAGCTGTTGCGTACTGCTGCAGCTGCTTTGGCTGCTGCATCGGCCATGGTGGCTGCTGCAGTTGCTGCAGGGCCACCTAAGGTGGGAGATTTTTTTGTGTCCCACTTCTTTTTTTTTGGTCTTCTCCATTCGTCACTGCAAGCTGCGAGCTCGTTGCTCGCTGCCAGCCGCAAGCTGCAAGCAGCAACCTCACTGCTTGCTGCTCGCTGCGAGCTAGGTGCTGCGAGCAACGAGCTCGCTGCTCGCTGCAACCAACGGGCTGCCAGTAGCTACTATTGCTGCAGCTGCTGGCCGCTGGCTGCTACTGGCTGCTGCTGGCTGCTGCTCCCTGCTGTTGCTGCTATAGCCGGCTGCTGCTGCTGCTCCCTACTGCTGCTGCGCACTGTTGTTGCTACGAGCTGCTGCTGCTGGCTGCTTCTGCTGCTTGCTGTTGCGAGCTGCTGAGAGCTATTGCTGCTGCCGGCTGCTGCTGGTGCGTGCAACTACTGGTGGCTGCTTCTACCACTGCTCGCTACTACTGCAAGCTGCTGCTACTGCTGTAGGCCACTGCTGCTGCTTGTTGCTGCTGCCAGTCACTACACTTGGTTGATGTCGCCACGAGCGTCGTCGCCAGCAGGCGCCTGACGTGGGTTGTCGCTCACCTCCTTGCGTCACACGTGGGAGTCAGTGCTGCCGGAAAAATCCGGCAGCATTTCCCTTGTCCCAGTGGCTGTGGGGAAAAATCTGACGCCGCCACCAGGCGGGTCAATGCTGCCGGGAAAAATCCGGCAGCAATTCCCCTGCACTGACGCGTATAGAGGTCCACTGGCGTAGTTAGGAACATGTACACCACTTTTCTGCTGCTGCTGTTGCGCTCTGGCTGTGATACCAAGCTGGAAACTGTTCTAGTGCGCAGGTTGGGACAGCTGCATTATCGATGTAGTGTACGGGCTTCCATGCTCGTTGCTTAGTCTGCTGCCCCCTCAGTCGGCCGCTCTAGAGTAGGTCTGACTGCTCTGGGTTTGTTACTCAGAGACGCGCGCGCCAGTGTTAGCGCCAAAAAGCAACTAAGAACTGGAAATGACTGATTAAGAACTGAGAATGAGCAACAATGGGAGAGCCCTCCAAGTTCTTGCTCCCCCCCAGCCCTGTAGAGCTTGTTACTCAACTAACCAGACAATCAGAAAAAGGAGCATTTTCAGGCAGGCAGGGTTTTCTCGGTGAGCCCTGCCAAACGGCCGACAGCCCAAAACCCGAACGTCATCTGTTTTGCCAGAAAAAGTGCACGCTGCGCACGGTGTGGATGGTGTGAGAACTGGATCAGGGGATATCTTGCATGTCGAGGGTGTGGGTGCCATTGCGCTGCAGGTGCCGGGGGGTGTGCTGTGGTTGACTGGTGTGCTGTATTTCCCGCGGCTGAAAGTGAATCTCTTGTCTGGTAGACAACTGGAAAAGCAAGTTAACATGTCCACAGTAACGCAGAAGCAGCGATGCATGCTGTATGATGCTACGGGTGAGCTGCTGGCTGATGGGCCACTGCATGTGGACATGCTGTACCAGCTCATACTCTTTCCCCTTGTACAGACACATTCATGTCGACCGCAAGCACACATAGTGACTGTCACCGACCCAAAGCACACTGAGCTCATGCACCACCGACTGCCACACATCCATACTGAAGCCGTCACAGACATGTTCAAGCACGAGTCTGCTCATGGCATTTGCCCAATGGATTGTACCCATGGTCTTAAGGATGGTGCATGCCTAGAGTGCCGTGAAGGCAAGGCACACATGCAAACGTTCCCTAAGTCCTATAGTGAGAGCACAACACCCCTTGCAGTGGTTCATGCAGACCTCACCGGACCCATGCCTGTCTCCTCTCTTCAATATGGCTCACTGTATGTGTTGAATCTCACAGATGATTACAGTTGCTTTTGCTGGGCCTACCTGCTAAAATCCAAGGCAGATGCTCAAAGAGCTATCACGAAGTGGATAGCCCTAGCAGAGCGACAGACAGGGTGTAAGCTTCTGGTACTGTGAACTAACAGGGGAGGGGAATTGCTGGGAACTCTGACCGCTGAACTCAAGGCCAAAGGCATAGAACACCAGACCACTGCACCCTATACGCCACAACAGAATGGGGTTGCAGAACGGTGGCACAGAACTTTGGGTGATGCACTTCGTACGCTGCTCACTGAATCAGGTCTTTCGTTCAGTTTATGGGAGGAGGCCGTTAAGTACGTCACTTGGGTGTGGAATCGTGTCCCGCAAGGTCCACTGCCAAAGGCAGTGACACCTTGGGAACGCTGGTTTGGGGAGAAGGCTGACTTGAGACCGGCGCGAGTTTGGGGAACTATGGGTTGCGTGTGGTTTCCTCAAACTCAACGTGAACATAAGCTTAGTCCCTGTGGGCGCTGGTGTGTGTTTGTTGGAGTTTCTCACCCCTAAAAGGCATGGCGGTTTTGGGATCCCATGAACCATGCTTTCGTTGAGAGCCGAGATGTGTCTTTCCTTGAACACATGCTGTACAAGGAGTTCCGCATGCTGCGGCAGGCCCCGCCAATGCCCCTTCCTGAGTATTATCCCCAGTACGTGAGTGTTTTTGTCCCCAGCCAAGCCCACCTGGCCAGGAGCCCACAGGAAGGCCCACTGACGCTCAAGTGACATCAGCACAACCCGCTGAGCCCGTGCGGAGATCATTACGTACTCTGCGTCGGGTTGATTACAAACAGTTCTTTCACACAGTCGGCATCAACAGCGATGAAACCTCACTAACTGAACCCCTAACGGTAACAGAGGCGAGGGGGCGCGTCGATGCTCCTGAGTGGGAGAAGGCCATGACGGATGAGTTGAATGCCCTCCTAGATCATGGCGTGTACCAGCTGATGCCGTTGCCACCTGGAAGAAAAGAAAATGATGTCAAATGGATGTTCAAACTAGAACGCAACCTGACTGGCCTGCTTGAAAAATACAAAGCCAGGACAGGACTTCACTGACATCTACGCACCTATAGGAAAGTATGGGACAGGCCGCGCGTTGCTGGCAGTTGCAGAACGTGAGGATTGGGACATCCACCAAATGGATGTGAAAAATGCCTTTCTCAATGGTCCTCTTACAGAGGAAATTTACGTCAAACAACCGGAAGGCTTTGATGACGGCACCAACAGGGTATGGTTGCTGTTAAAATCCCTCTACGGTCTCAATCAAGCCCCAAGATGTTGGAACAAAGAAATCTGACGCACACTGGAACATGGTGGGTTTACACAAAGCGTCTGCGATCCCTCTTTGTTTCTGCGCTGGGAGGGCGGTGCTCCCATCGCCCTGCTTGCCTACGTGGATGACCTGTTGATCTTGTCTCCCTCATCCAAACTCATAGCACAAACCAAAGCACTGCTCACTGCGCACTACCGCATGACAGATTTGGATGAAGCACAGAAGTTTCTTGGCATGACCATAGTCAGGAGCAGGCCAGCACGCACACTTGCCTTGCATCAAGGACGGTTCATCGCACATCTCACCGCGTGGTTTGAACACCTTGTGCAACATATATCACCACAGCATTCCCCCATGATCCCAGATGTCTATTCTCACTTGCTGGACGCACGGACAACGGACTATGGACCGACAATTGATCCTACATTGTACCGACACATCACTGGCAGCTTGTCATACTTGGCCACCACTACACGATCGGATGTCTCGTGTGCTGTCAATGTGCTTGCCCAGTTCAGCTAACAACCCTGCAGCATGCATCACAAGGCATTGCTCAAGCTTCTGTGCTATGTGTTGGACACGGCTGAGCTTGGACTGGTGTTTTCTTTGACTTTGGATCCAATGCTTGATGGCTTTTGTGACAGCGACTATGCTTGTGATCGTGCAGCCCACAGCCGTGGTGGTTACGTGTTTCGGGTGTGGGGCACTGCTGTGTCATGGCGCAGTGCAAAGCAGTCGTGTGTGGCACGCAGCATTGCTGAAGCTGAGTACATGGCATTGGGCGAGGCGGCGGGTGTGAGGGCATGTGGCTTGCACGCCTGCTGCAAGAGTTGGGGTTTGATGTGCCTGCTTTGTCATTGTATAGCGACAACTCCACTGCATGTCGCATTGCTGCCAATGATGGTGTGTTGCATCCATGCACTAAGCATATCAACGCTGAATACCGCTTTGTATAGGAAGCGGCTGAAGGTGGTGTCATTCAAGTTTGTGCCATTAGTGGGGAGGCACAGTTGGCAGACTTCCTCACCAAAGCCCTTCCTTCACCTTCCCTCCTGTTTCAACTACATAAATTGGGCTGCAAGTTGGCCGCTCTCCCATCTAAGGGGACGTGTCAATTCCTATGTACATATATTGCTTGTGGCCATGAGTGCGCAGGACACGTGGGTCCCGGGAGTGGAGGCGACGCACCGTGAGCGTACGACATCCCGACATTCGCGCCCTTGCGTGCTCGTCTCCACCCTGGCCACGTGGCCTGTTGACTCCCTCTACTTGGCTGCTCACTTGGCTGACCTATCGTAGAAGTATTTTTCCGAGCCCTCTTTGAGACCTAGACTAGTCCCTCCGTTGGAGACATGTTTGGAGACAATTGTAGGCTTGTCTGCACTTTGTGTTTGCTGATGTACCCCGGGTTATTCGAGTTCGAAAAACCAAAGTCGAGGGGGTGTGCGAGGGCTTTGCCCTCGCACTTCGCAGTATGCCGGCGAGCTTCGCTCGCCGGCCGCTTGGTGAGGATCGATTAGCGATCCTCACCCGCAAGAGGGGGCTCTCCCCTTACTCCCAGACTTGTGTTCCAACTCCATGGTCGCCCCATGTTTTTGACCCAAGAATACTCTCTAGGGGACCATTTGCCATGAAACAAGTTCCAAATCGTTCCTTAGACAGTTCTCAGTTGGAACCTCAAGATCTCCACTACCTTGGAGCGAGGAGGGCATCACCATAGCCTAGTCGACCCACGTCTGTTTGTGAGTGATTCATATGAACCCTATGTCCCCGTCTTGCGACGACCTCTTGACCATGTCTCCTGATCCTCAAGTGGTTCAGTCTGTGAAGGAAATCCTCTAGTATGTGTACAGAATGAAGGATCTTGGTCCAGCCAACGTCTTCTCAGGAATGGATATTGAGCATAATAGCTAGCATCACACACTACACGTGTATCAGGCTGGTTACGTCACGGTATTGAGGGAGAATTTTGATGACATGTGGGCCACAGTTCCCTATGCATCCATGCCTATGACGTCTGATGGGCAAAAGATTCTCGCATCAGCAGACCCAGCTCGTCTTGGGGAGCATGTCGATGTCAGGACGTACTTTTGAGTCATTGGCTCCCTTATGTTCCTTAGGAGTACAACGTGAGCAGATGCTGCATTTATAGTGAACCTTCTGTCACAGTTCTCATAGCATCCATGTCAGCTCCATCTAGAGGCTACACTATGCGTTGTTCATTATGTCGTGTCTACCGCACGCTTAGGCTAGTACTTTTGTCTGTGGTCGTCTGTGGTTGCTGATGGAAACATTGACGGTGATTGGGTCAACAATCACAATGCACGTAGCCGGTCTGGATACAACTGTCGAAGGCACAACTGTCTTGTGGAAGAGTGGCAAGCAAGATTGCGTAGCGCGGAGCTCTAGTGAGGCTGAGCATATCGCGTTGGGGGCTGGGGTTTGTAAGAGCGCGTGGTTGTGCTGTCCCATGCAGCAGCAGCGCCAATCCATCTGCCACATCACCATCCGCTTTGACAATGAGAGCACGCGCCACATAACAAAGTATGACGGCATGTGTCCCACGTGAACATAGCACATTCACTTTGAACCTCATTTTGTGTGTGTACGATCATTTCATGTATGCGTGCCGATGTATGTGTTGAGAGTCTTGACACGTGGTAGCAGCGTGTTGACTATCTCACTAAAGCATTGTGCAGTGACAAGTTCAAGATTGAGGTACACAACCTTGGGCTTCTGCGTATGTTGTTGCTCCTGTGTGATTTGTGCAACGCTCTTGCTTCCTCCTCTGTTCATCTGCTGTTTTGGCATGGCCTTGTCTCATGCAATTTTCTTCTGGACTTTGTTGTGAAGTGTCGTCACCATTTCGTAACCATTGCTCGCTTGAGTTGGCTGGCGTCTCCGAGTCATGAGGGAGTATTGGTGTGTCAGTCCCTGTGACCTTTGAACTTGTTACCACTCACTTGCTGGGATACCGCTACGCTCAACAACTACATTGACACCATCAGCTTCAGCTGGCGCATTCTTACGTGCTCTCCAGAGTTTTTTCGGCAACCAGATCGTCAAGAAAATTTATCAGTGGTGTTATCCTTGCTCGTTCATGATCCCATTAGGTAGAGTTTCTGTTTTTGCACATATTGCTTCTTTCAGTTTGTGCTTGTGACAGCGAGGAAGCCGTACAAGTGTCAGGTTCTAGCCAGCTGTTGTTTTGGAGCCAGCAGCTGGGTTGGTCTATTTTCACCGGTTGCGTGGACTGGTGCAGTTCTACATGCGCTTGTGGGTGAGCAATATCCTCTCATTTGTGTTGTTTGTTTGTAACCGACTTATCGAAGCACAGTCTTTCACGTTGCGTACTATGCGCCATACCCATTCATGAAGATTGTTGCATAGGGGGTTTATGAGAAACTGCTAGGAAGCTTCCTAGCCTTGCTGCTCCTGACATGGCGCAAATGTCCAGTCAGCTAGCGCACTAGCAAGCAAGCAGGTGCAAGAAACAACAAGGGTTAGGCTAGGGAGATGCGCGAAGTCACATAAGCTCCAATAGCTTAGTAATGCAGAGAGGAATGACAACTGACAAGCACACGCATAAAAACATGCCTCGGCGCACGGAGGGTGACGCACTCTGCATTGCCAGTTTGTCCAAAAACTTGTCAAAAACCATTATTTCTGGCCATAACTCCACACACAGGCATCCAAACGCAACACTGTCTGAACCTATAGGTGAAGAATCTCAAGTCGGATGCTACGACTGCTCACACACTCTAGTCTGGTATTGATTAGTGGACAGACAATGTAAAACATGCAAATTGGACACAAGAGCCAGTCCACCGAGAAAACTCTAGCGACTGCGGGAAAACTGCAGAGCAACCCAGCAAGCACCCAGGACGTCATGACGATTTTATAGCAGCTACTAGCGGGTGGAGACACCATGTGTCGGTGCTCCGGCACCAGCTAGGTCCGCATCAGGGATGTGCATGAGCATGGACACGGCCAAGTGGTCACAGTAAGCTGTACAAACAAACATAAACGACTCCCATCACGACACTCCCCCATGACCCGATGGTACGCATGTCCATACACGTGCAGAATTGACACAAGTGCACTACGAGATGCTCAACATTCCATGCTCACACATCCCACTCTCAGCCACTCTCAGGGAAGGGGCGAAGCCCGACAGAAAGAATGGCCACCATGAACTTTCCGCGCGCCAGTGCCTTGGCCAGGAAGTCAGCCCGCTGCATGTCCGTGCCGACCCCATGACGGAGATCACCTGTCACTCCACAAGATCACGCACAAAATGATGCACAACAGCAATGTGCTTCGTGCGTGCATGAAATACACCAGAGTTCTTTGTAATGGCAAGAGCAATCTGCTTGTCACAGTGCAGAAAGACGCAAAGCACATATTGTTGCAACTCACAAAACAAAGGCAACAACTATACCGCCTTAGCAGCCTCACCCCCAGCGCAACACACTCAACCTCTGATGAGCTATGTGCAAGACAACCCTGGTTACTGCTACGCCATGACACAACAATTTCGCCTAGCGGGAACACGTAGCCTATCCGACTGCGCCCATCATGGCTCCACACCCAGTCGTTGTCTGTGTAGCCGGCGACTACCACCGAACACTGCCGTAAAAAATAGAGTCAGAGGACGTAGCAAGAATTGTGCAAGGAGGTTGACGACGAAGGCAATGTTGGGTTGTGTGGTAGTGGCCAAGTACATTAGAGAGCCAATGAGGCGCAAGTACAGGGTCAATTCCACTATCTCCCCCAGCTGTGTTGGATCATCTACCTTCAAAGCATCCTGCTCGCCAGGTGTGACGAGGGTGGTAGCTGTGGGAATTGCACCAAGGAGGGGAGAAAACCGCTCCCCCACAACGGAAACCTAACGTGCCTGATGCAACAAGAGTGTCTGCCGCTGACGATCACGTATGACTTCTATCCCAAGAAACACGGCTGTAGAACCAAGATCCTTCATCCTGTATGCAGTCTGAAGGACTACATTGGCCTCCATCACTGCCTTCATCAAAGGGGACGCAATCAAGAGGTCTTCCACGTAGACCAAGATGGAACTGAAGCTCTTAGTAGGATGTTCCAGAAAGAGAGATGGGTCAACGTCACTCTGCACGTACCCGACACGTGTTAGTGTGCTAGTGATCGCTTGGTTCAAGCATCGAACAAGACCTACAAGACCTTTTGCAAGCGCCAAACCTTGTCCCCAACCTCAAAGCCTAGTGGCTGGACCATGTAGATATCCTCCTCTAGACTACCATGGAGGAACACATTGTTCACATCCATCTAATGCAGCTCACGATCATGGTAAGAAACAACCCGAACAGGGCGCGAACGGTAGTCATACGGCCAACGGGTGCAAATGTGCCAGTGGAATCCACACCCTCAACCTGTGAGAACCCCTTGGCCGGCAAGCAGGTTTTGTAGCGATCCAGTGTGCCAATAGGCTTCACCTTCTTGTAAAAGACCCACTTGGCCTGCACGGCCTTCCGCCCAAGCGGGAGGTCAACAAGCTCATAGACACCGTCCTCATGTGTTACTCTCAGCTCATCGTCACAAGCAACATGCCACTCCTCTACATCGTCTGCCAAGAATGCCTCCTTCAATGTGCTTGGATCAGGCGTTTTCAAGGGAGAACTCCAGGTGGCCAAAGCACATGCCTCCGAACTCAATCTGACCAAATCAGCTGTAGCATCTCAAGCGACCAAGAACTCACAAGGGACCAACTCATGGCCCACGGGACATGTTGGATGCACCTCAATGTAGTTTTCCTGGACACTCAGGCCAAGGGCCTTCGTGCCAGGCTCGCCACTCTGAACACTACAAGTCGGGTGTCTAGGCGCCAAGTTAGAAGTCCGTTCAGCCCTAGAGGCGAGTGGTCGGAGACAAACACCGGCCTCGCGGGAGTAGCCGGATGCTGAGGCGCTCATCTCAGGATGCGGAGAAGGCTGTTGGGCCATAGCCCCACGGAAATAGGTACATGCATGGGAGCAGGTGCGACAGGAGATGTTGTCATTGGCACGGGATCAACTATGCCAAAGGGGACTACCACTGGCACGGGATCAGGTGTGTTAGAGGGGAGTGACACTCGCTCAGGATCAGGTGTGCTAGAGGGGACTGTCACTCGTACGGGATCAGGTGTGCAAGAGGGGACCGACACAGGCATGAGACTAGGTTTGCCAGAGGGGTCTGACACTGGCACGGGGTCAGGTGTGCCAGAGGGAACTGATGAGGCTACTGGATCCACAGACACGATGGTCGCATCGTCGGCTGCCAGAGATCGGACCGCAGGCGAGGAGGCCCGGATGGACCTATCCCTAGGACTAGACTCCCCCATCCGCCGGGAAGCCACACAAGCAGGAACGTGGTCAGCGGCCAACAACAGAATGTTGGATAGGTCATAGTAGGTGAGAGCCTCAAAGGAGAGAGCATCTCGAGGCTCGATAATGCGATGGCGAGCAGGGCACCAAAAGCGTCAGGCCTTTGACCGCGGGGAGATGCCAAGGAAGGTACACATGCAATTCCGAGGAAAGGCCTTCGACCCCTGTTGTTCCTCGTTCTACGAGACGCAGGCGAGGGACCCCAAAATGCAAGCGAGATGGGGATCGGCATGATTGCCAAACCATAGCTCGTACTGCGTGACATGATCCAGAAGTAGACCATGCGGCAAGCGGTTCCAGACCCACATCATGTAGGAGATGCCCTCAAAGGCACAGGACTCCAGAAGACCGCACTCAGAACGCATAACGTTAACTGCATCTTCCATGATGCGGTTCAAACACTCGGACACATCGTTCTGTTGTGGTGTAGTAAGGACGGAGAGCTAGTGAAAAGTACTGTGCTCAGCAATGTAGGCATCCATCTTACCTAAGAACTCCTCACCACGATCCGAGCGAAATGTGTGCAGGTTGTGATGAGAGTGACGCTCAGCCATCACCAGCCACAACCGGACCGCCAGGGTGGCATCACTCTTGTGGTGGAGGCTATAGACCCACCACATCCGGGTTAATTCATTGGTCAGGGTGAGAACACATCAATTCCGATCTGAGAGGGACTCAACAGGGAGAGGACCAAGAAGGTCCGAGTGAACCAACTCTAGTTGACGAAGTGCCCGGGAAGAGGATTCAGGGTAAGAGCGGTGTTGCATCTTACCTTGGATGCAAAAAAGACAATTGGTCTTGGACGGCTATTCAGATGAAGCCGTGTCAAGACCGAGGGCTGGCTGCATTTGAATGAGCTTGGACACAATGTCCGAGCTCACATGGAAGATGTGACGATGTAACAAGCACTGGTGCAGAGGGGAGAGCGACAAACACACGTGGAGGAGAGAGGGGGAGAAGAAACAGAGGGAATGCAACGATACACATGATAGAGGTCATCAACAATGGACGCATGAAGCACGATGGCACGTGTATCAAGAGCAGTCACTATGGCAAAGTTAGCGAAGCGCTCAATAGTGAGATCCATCCTGGTGCATGCACGAACAGAGAGCAGATTGAGCTGAAGAGCAGGAACAAAGAACACATCAGAAATATTCAAGGGGTCAGACACACCATCAAACAGCACAAACCCAACTCACTACACAGGCAATGACTGACCAGACCTTGTGTGAACGGATCAAAAACACAATGGGATCGAGTACAACGAAGTCACTACAACAACAAGTCATGTGATGGGTGGCACCACAGTCAATTATCCAAATGCCACTCCGCTCACGACCAGTCTTTGACACAGAACAACATGCCACAGAACACTCTGCCTTTATTGGATGTGTAGAGGAGGACTTAGGACAACAACGAGCAGCACAGATTTGTGACTCGTCAAGCCAGTCGGTCCATCCTCGTCACAAGCCAACTAAGCTCCTCCACAAGCATCATTACAGACAACAGACATAGTAGAGCAAGCTGTCTTGGGACCTCTCGACTGTGACAACACACTCACACCTCCTTGAATATGAAGAAAAGTTCCGCGATTGTGCGATCCGGAGGGTCCACACCACCGCTGTTGCCCGGTGAAACAGATGCGACTGCTACAATCGTGGTCGCGGCATGCCCCGTCTATGTGTCACCAGAGGACATCCGCTGTGCGTGCGCCGCCTGAAGGCCGTGGATGACCCGAGGCCAATCAAGGGATTTCTCATACTCTGTGTAGCAGTGAGCGTCCCCACAGTTGTAGTAGTGGAAAAAACGTCCACTGCCTTTAATCGTTGGCTGCTGCTGCTACTGTCCCTTGCCGTGTCACCTTTTCCCGTTCTTTCCCTGTGTGGCCGCTACAATACCTTGAGTCTGGCCACTTGGGGCAGAGGAGGAGGAGGAGGAAGCGGTGGAGGTTGGACTATTGAACTGGGATAGATGAGTAGGAGGGGTTGCAATCAATACTACAATAAGTGGACTCTGCCTATTGAAGATAGCAGCCTCATGAGCCAAATTCGTCTGGTGGAAGTAGGGATGAGCCTAAATAAGCAGTTGTGGTGACTCCAACAACTCAGAGAGTGCCACACAATCGAAGCTCGTAAAGAGATTCACATGGTCGAAGTGCGTTCCCATCATGATGGTGTTGATTGCTTACAGCTGCGTCCCACCACCAGTCCCAAGGCACGTGTAAAGGCGCATCACGCGCCTCCAATAGTCAAATGCAAGCTCAGTGGGACCCTGACAGAGGGAGTGAAACTCACGTATTCGAGCCGCCCTTGTGGCATGGGTCTCCACAACGAGCAGTGCCAAGGCCAGCTCCCAGCCCTGGCATGGGTCTGCTCTAGTCCCGGTTCCGGTCTCACCCAGGAAGGGACGGAAGTTGACCACAGTCTCCCGCAGCATGGCATAGAGTAGACCGTGCATCGCTCTCGTTGCTGTATGGACCTGGTGAGTATCGCGGGTTTTATACTAGTTGTGGTAGTAAGGCCAGACGTCCTCAAAATTTGCCCATATCTGAAACAAGGCCTCCCATCAATCATAACCCTCATCGGTATTGTAGCAAGGTGGAGGTGTCTCAAAGTCCTTCGGTCACCGCTCCACGGGGAGGGTGACTTGAAGCTCGGGAGATGGTGGATGAGGTATAGGAAGACCACCAGTGAGAGAAACGCCACCAAAAGTGAACGCTCTTGAACGACGTGCATGATATTGATGGCGAGAAGGTCGCAGGGTGAGAGGCTATGACCCAACACGTAGCTCACGAATGCGCTCCTCAAGGACACTAATCTCGTCCTCACGTGAGTCATCCGCTATCTCCTCCTCATCCTAGGTGTCAACCTGTAACGAGGGGTGCTGAGGCCGCGGTGTTGTGTAGGGCATACACTGCTGAACGTATCGTGTAGCTCCAGTAGATCCTCTCGGTAGCTGATGTGAGGCCCCTGAACGACCCCTCAGTTATTCCAAAATCTCTTGCAACGCGTCAGTCTACCATTCCTACTACTGGCGCAACAGCAACGGCTGTCATCTTACATCCGACGAAGCTCGTCGATTGCGAGTGACTACGACCGTGGACTCATGATTCCCGAAGAGGAGGAAGAGGAGGGGTTTCCTAGCCCTTTGCCCTTGTCATGGATGGGCACCATCGTAGTGCTCAATATGGGGCCGAATGTCAAAATTGCCTCATTAAGGAACGGACAACGTTTCTCGAGGAGTTGAAAATTTGAGAAAGCATAACGTTGACCCTGAAATTACTGACATCACCACATGTGATGATGACGTTAGTGCTTCTTGCCATCGGTTTTTATGGTAGCATTTTTTAAGCTGGCGTATTTTGCGCCACTCGTTTTTAGTCATACGGACTCCGCGTGATCAGTGAGGGTGACCGTGTCACCCCTTGCTCGTGGCTGCGTAGGGGCTACGTAGGCCTACGCAGCTATTGCGTAGTGTTGCGCAACAGTGCTACTACGGAGCTCTACTTAGCAGCGATTGCTGCGCAGTTACAGTGTTGTGCAATACCGTCGTTGGTATTGCGGTGGGTCTGCTGTTGCTACGGCCGCCGCCACTGCTGCTACGCCGTTGTAGCCGCTACCGCTATGGTTGTGCTGCTACTGTTGTTGTTGCTGCTGTAGCAGTTACAGTGATGCTGCCGCTGCTACGTTATTGCTCCTTCTGCTGTTGCTATTTCACTGTTGTTACTGCTCGCGACTACTGATGTCGCTCTTGCTACAACCTGCTACTGCCGCTGCGCATTGCCATTGCTCGTAGCCGCCGCCGCGAGCTCCTACTATTAGTTGGTTCTCCCTTTTCTCTTCTCTATCAAGGGTGGTAGCCACACATGGTTGCTGCTACCACCCAGTGGTGTTGCTGCCGCTCGACATGACTGCTCAAGCTCGTCACTGCTGCAACCCCTCTTGCTACGGTGGTGGCGGTTGCATGGCAGCGTCGCTATTGCTGACGTCAGCTGCGACGGGTCCCAGGACATGGCGGCGGTGTTGACTCTCACTACTGGTGCCGGTGCTGCGTCTCTGCGGCGCAGCTCAGCGAGAGAGATCTCACTGCTATGACACCATGAGAAATGGCTAGGAATCTTAAGAACTTTACTGTTGCTGACGTGGTGACATTGTCTAGTCAGCTGGCGCACTAGCAAGCAAGCACGTGCAAGAAACAACAAGGGTTAGGCTAGACGCGCAAAGTCTCATAAGCCCCAATAGCTTTGTAATGCAGAGAGGAACGACAAAGTGACAAGCACACAGCATAAATACCTACATCGGTGCACGGCGGGTGACGCACACGACAGTGTCAGTTTTGTTGGTGTGTGTGGCTTCCACCTGTCACAAGCGACGGCAAGGAGAGGAGCGCTACAGGAGAGCGCGACGACATGATCCCGGATGCGGACCCCGGAGACACCAACGCGTCGGCAGGTGGTGGACCAC
>SZWC01009045.1:9003-21614 GCA_023375785.1 Penium margaritaceum
GTTCGCACCACTCCGCAACCAGTTCGCACCACTCCGCAACCAGTTCGCACCCCTTCCCAACTCGTTTGCACCACTCCGTAACCTGAACACACCACTCAGCAACCAGTTCGAACCACTTCGCGACCAGTTCGCACCACTCCGCGACCAGCTCGCACCACATAGCGACCGTTTCGCACCACTCCGAAACCAGTTCCCACCACTCTACAACCAGTTCGCACCACTCCGCTACCATGTCGTACCACTCCGCAACCAGTTTGCACCACTCCGCTATCATTTTGCACCACTCCCCAACCAGTTCTCACCACTCCGCAAACAGTCCCACCACTCCGCAACAAGTTCGCACCACTCCGCAACCAGTTTGCACCACCCCGCAACCAGTTCGCACCACTCCGCAACCAGTTCTCACCACTCAGAACCAGTTTGCACCACTCCGCAACCAGTTTGCACCACCCCGCAACCAGTTCGCACCACTCCGCAACCAGTTCTCACCACTCAGAACCAGTTTGCACCACTCCGCAACCAGTTCGCACCACTCCGCAACCAGTTGTCACCACTCCGCAACCAGTTCGCACCATGCTACAATCAGATCACACAACTCCGCAACCAGTTCTCACCACTCTGCAATGAGTTCGCACCACTCCACAACCAGTTCGCACCACTCTAGAACCAGTTTGCACCACTGTGCAGCAAGTTCGCATCACTCCGCAACCAGTTTACACCACTCGGCAACCAGTTCGCACCACTCCGCAACCAGTTTGCACCTTTCTGCAACCAGTTCGCACCACTCCACAACCAGTTTACACCACTCCGCAACCAGTTCGCACCACTCCACTACCATAACGGACTACTCCACTACCAGTTCGCACCACTCCGCAACCAGTTCGCACCAATCTGCAACCAGTTCGCACCACTCCGCAACCAGTTAGCACCACTCCGCAGACTGTTCGTACCACTCCGCAACCAGTTTGCACCACTCCGCAACCAGTTCGCACCACTCCACTACCATAACGGACTACTCCACTACCAGTTCGCACCACTCCGCAACCAGTTCGCACCAATCTGCAACCAGTTCGCACCACTCCGCAACCAGTTAGCACCACTCCGCAGACTGTTTGTACCACTCCGCAACCAGTTTGCACAGCTTCGCAACCAGTTTGCTCCACTCCGCAACCAGTTCGCACCACTCCGCAACCAGTTCGCACCACTCCGCAACCAGTTCGCACCACTCCGCCCGGTCGCATTGCCCTTTTCCGCGAGGACCTGCGCCGTAGCCGAAAACTCCTTGCCGCACACCCGATTCGTCCCCGCATTCACTCCATCACCAATCATTCCTGGATCATCCACGACATCCTTCGCTCAACACAATATATGCCCTTTCTGGACTAGCAAGTCTTGCAACAAACAGCTTCTCCTTGTCCAGTACTTCCTCACCTACATCGGCTCAAGGAACCTCATCACGAACATCAATGGGAAATCCTTGGGCATAGTATCCATTCTTGGCTGAAGATGGCCAAAACATTCTTCTGTGGACACGAAGCATATGGTCCACAGGAAAAGGCGTCTCAATTCGAGGATATGGCTTCTGCGACCTCTTCCAAGGAAGCTTCGAACACCTTCGGACCGCGCACACATCCCCCTCAGCACTTAATGGAGCAACCACCTCAGCCTGGGATAAACTGAAAACCATCATACACACATCCTACCATACCCTGGTGGAGGAAGCAAGCAGTGCACCTGACCTCTGGTACAGGTTGCTACAAACAGCATGGGAAAGACAACACATCTCTTCAACAACTCTCCTTGTGACGGCTCTCCCTCCAATCCACTTGGACAAGCTGTACTACAGACCCACTGGCTATGATCCCACACAACCCACAAGAGAGTCCACCAACTTGGGAACCTGGCAACGTGCGGCCTACTCACAGCTGAAGCCTTGTCTACTTCATGGATTCGCCATCACCAACGGACTGCTAGACGAACAGAAGTACCCTGGGAAGGTATGCAGCACTGGTGAATTCACAAGAAAGCATGAAGCTTTCAACAGAGATATGCGGGAAGGACTGAAAGAACTCATTGAACCTGACCTGCATCCTCTGTTGACGAGGGAACCCGACAACCTTGTTGGGATGTGGAGGCAGCTGATCTACCACTGTGGAGGATACGTGCCACCTCGCCATAACTACATCTACCAACAGCGAGCAACAAGGATAGGTCCACCCATAAGGCGTGTCGCCATCAGATCAGCTCAAATTGAACAACGCATCCCTGTGTCGGATTCAAGAGGGGTGTCAAAACCTGAATCCGACAACAATACTTCCTTGAACTGAACTTCCGGAAAAGCACCAAGACGTCTGGTGCAAGTCCACGAGTTCTGCTCCGCACCCAACGGCCATAAGCGAAACGTACAATAACAAGCGAAGAACCAACGTCGTTGGAGCAACATACAAACACACTCGCCACGCGTCCGGCTAGCGTTAAGAAGCCGTTCTCACTGCTGGCTTGTCCTGTTCTGAGGTGTATATACAGAGGATGTTCATTCCCTCTCAAGATAACCAGAACAGTTATGTCCTGTTCCCCTTTGGTTCCGCGGCTTCGCTGCCATGTCTTCGCTCTGCCCGTTCCCCGCATTTCCTGCCTTCGTCAACTGTCAACGCTTCGCTCCATCACTCTCGCTCCTTTGCTTAACTCTCACGGTCCGCCAACCATCACTCCTCTTGCCAGATCTCTCTCTCACACCAACCTGTCTACCTCCGCTACCTCGCAACTCAGACTCTATCAGCTCCCGCGACTAACTCCTCGGACTGCTCCTGCCTACATCACTCTGCTGACGTACACTTGCATGTTCCGGTGCTTATGCTTGCTTCTGCTGCTGCCGTTCTCGTGCTTGCATTCTTCCGACAGCAATGAGTCAAACGGAGTTATACAAAGCTGTACAAAGTCGTTTTGAGTTGTAGAGATCTGTATGGAGTCAAACGGAGTTGAACAGAGTTGTATAGAGTTCAATAGAATTGAACGGAGTTGTACAGAGCTGTACGGGTTTTAGCAATTTGTACAAAGATGTACAGAGTTGTATGGAGTTATGTTGAGTTGTACGGAGTTGAACAGAGTTGTACATAGTTGTACGGAGTTGTACAATGTTCTCTAGAGCGGTACGGAGTTTTATCAACTATTACGGAGTTAAAATGTGTTGTACGGAGTTGTACGGAATTCTACGAAGTTGTACACAGTTGTAGAGAGTTGTATGGAGTTATATGGAGTTGTGCAGAGTTGGAAAACATTGTATGGAGTTGCACGTAGTTGTAGCAAGTTGTACAGAGTTGTAGCAAGGTGTACGGAGGTTTATGGAGTGCAACGGAGCTGGAAGGAGTTGTACGTAATTGGTATGAGCTGTACAGGATTGTATAGAGCTGTATACAATTGTACAGATTTGAACAAAGCTATACAGATTTCTATAGAGCTGTACCGGGGTGTACGGAGCCGTATGAAGTCGTAGGGTGTCGTACCGAGTTATGGGGAGATGTGCTGAGTTGGACAAAGCTATACAGAGCTTAAAGGAGTTGTGTGGCGTAGTAGAGAGTTGTACCGAGTAGTACCGATTTGTACATGGTTGTAGCGATTTGTACAGAGTCGCACTGAGTTGTGCAGAGTTGTACAGAGCTGTACCTAGTCGTAAAGAGTTGTATGGAGTTGTACACAGTTTCACTGAGTTGTACAAAGTTGTATGGAGTTGTACGGAGTTGTACGGAGTTATACGGAGTTGTACAAAGCTGTACAGAGTTGTACAGAGTTGGACGGAACTGTACAGAGCTATACAAAGTTATGGGATTGTATGGAGATGTACGGAGTTTTACTGAGTAGTATAGCGTTGTACGGCGTTGTACTGAGTTGTATGGTTTTGTACAGAGATGTACACAGTTGTACGGAGTTGTAAGGTGCTATACAGAAATGTAGTACATTTTACGGAGCTGAACAAAGTTGTTCATAGTTATATGGAGTTGAATGGAGTTGTACATTTTTTCATGGAGTTGTACGGAGTTGTACAATGTTGTACTGAATCGGAAGGAATTGTAAAGAGTTAACCAAAACTGTACGGAGTTTTACGGAACTGTACGGAGTCCTACAGAGTTTTATAGAGTTGTACACATTTGCACGCAGTTGTTCGTAGTTGAACGGAGTGGTACGGTATTGTATGGGGTTGTCCGGAGTTTTAGAGAGTTGTACGGAATTGTACGGCGTTGTAGCGAGTTGTATGGAGTTGTACAGTGCTTGACAGAGTTCTACGTAGTATTACAGAGTTATACGCAGTTGCATGGAGTTGTACAGAGTTTAAGCAGGTGCAGAGAGAGTGGGAGGAGAAGCAAGTAGAAGCAATGCAGTATGCGGTGGCGCCAAAGAGGGAAAGCTGGAGCAGAGAACCTTGAGGCAAGCCAAGGACATAGCCAGAATTACTGAAATGTATGTTGCAGGAAGCGAGGTAGGCTTATGAGGTAGACAGGAGTGTAGCAAGAGAATGGCCACGGCGAGAGTGCACCATTCATGTGACGAGAGGAGATGAGCGGAGGAGCAAGAGTGACGGAGCGAAGTGCTACAGTGTTCCAGTGCTCCAGAGCTCCAGTTGTCGTGGGCTTGCTCCAGTTATCTTGGCCTTGTCCAAGACAACTGGAGCAAGTCCAAGACAACTGGAGCAAGGCCCAGACAACTAGAGCAAGCCCAATATAACTGGAGCAGAGCAAAGACAACTGGAGCAAGGCCAAGACAACTGGAGCAAGCCCAATACAACTGAAGCATTGGAACACTGGAGCACTGGAGCACTGGAGCTCCGTCACTCTCGCTTCTCCGCTCATCTCCTATCGTCACATCAATGGTGCAATCACGCCGTCGGAATTATCTTGATAAACTCCTATCTACCTCATAACTCGACCTCGCTTCCCACAACATCACTTTCCGTGGTTCTGGCTATGTCATTGGCTTGCATCAAGGCTCTCTGCTCAAGCTTTCCCTCTTCGGCGCTTCCGCATACTGCATTGCTTCTATTTGCCCCTCCTCCCACTCTGTCTGCACCTGCTTGTTAAACTGCACCGTGTTTCTGACCACTGTGTTTCTGATCACTGTGTTTCTGACCACTGTGTTTCTGACCAGTGTGTTTCTGACCACCGTGTTTCTGACCACTGTGTTTCTGACCACTGTGTTTCTGACCAGTGTGTTTCTGGCCAGTGTGTTTATGACCACTGTGTTTCTGACCAGTGTGTTTCTGGCCAGTGTGTTTATCACCACTGTGTTTCTGACCAGTGTGTTTCTGACAACTGTGTTTCTGACCATTGTGTTTCCGACCACTGTGTTTCTGACCAGTTTGTTTCTGACCAGTGTATTTCTAACCACTGTGTTTCTGACCACCATGTTTGTGACCACTGTGTTTCTGACCACTGTGTTTCTGACCACTGTGTTTCTGACCACTGTGTTTCTGACCACTGTGTTTCTGACCACTGTGTTTCTGACCACTGTTTCCCTGACCACTGTGTTTCTAGCCACTGTGTTTCTGACCACTATGTTTCTGACCACTGTGATTGTAACCACCGTGTTTCTGACCAGTGCGTTTCTGACCACTGTGTTTATGACCAGTGGGTTTCTGACCAGTGTGTTTCTGACCACTATGTTTCTGGCCACTGTGTTTCTAACCATTGTTTTTCTTACCACAGGAAGTATGACCAGTGTGTTTCTGACCAGTGTATTTCTGACCAGTGTGCTTCTGACCACCGTGTTTCTTGACCACTGTGTTTCTGATCACTGTGTTTCTGACCACTGTGTTTCTGACCAGTGTGTTTCGGACCACTGTGTTTTTTCTAGCACTTTGTTTCTGACCAGTGTGTTTCTGACCAATGTGTTTCTGACCAGTGTGTTTCTGTCCACTGTGTTTCTAAGCACTGTGTTTCTGAGCACTATGTTCTGACCAGTGTGTTCCTAACCAGTGTGTTTCTGACCACTATGTTTATGACCACTGTATTTCTGACCAGTGTGTCTCTGACCAGTGTGTTTCTGACCAGTGTGTTTCAGACAAGTGTGTATCTGACCACTCTGTTTCTAACCCCTGTGTTTCTGACCAGTGTGTTTATGACCAGTGTGTTGCTGACCACTGTATTTCTGAAAAGTGTGTTTCTGACCACTCTTATTCCGACCAGTGTGTTTATGACCACTGTGTTTCTGACCATTGTGTTTCTAACCAGTTTGCTTATGACCACTGTGTTTCTTACCACTGTGTTACTGACCAGTGTGTTTCTGACCGCTGTATTTCTGACAACTATGTTTTTGACCAGCGTGTTTCTGACCAGTGCGTTTCTGACCACTGTGTTTCTGACCACTGTGTTTCTGACCACTGTGTTTCTGACCACTGTGTTTCTGACCACTGTGTGTCTGACCAAAGTTCTGACCACTGTGTTTCTGACAGGTGTGTTTATGACCACTGTGTTTATGACCAGTGTGTTTCTGACCACTGTGTTCTGACCAGTGTGTTTCTGACCACTGTGTCTCTGACCACTGTGTTTCTGACCAGTGTGTTTCTGACCACTGTGTTTCTGACCACTGTGTTTATGAACACTGTGTTTCTGACCACTTTGTTTCCGACCACAGTGTGTCTTACCACTGTGTTTCTGACCAGTGTGTTTCTGGCCACTGTGTTTCTGACCACTGTGTTTCTGACCACTGTGTTTCTGACCACTGTGTTTCTAATCAGTTTTTCCCTGACCAGTGTGTTTGTGACCACTGTGCATATGACCACTGTGTTTGTGACCAGTGTGTTTCTGACCAGTGTTTTTCTGACCAGTGTGTTTCTGACCAGTGTATTTCTGACCACTGTGTTTCTGACCACTGTGTTTCTAATCAGTTTTTCCCTGACCAGTGTGTTTGTGACCACTGTGCATATGACCACTGTGTTTGTGACCAGTGTGTTTCTGACCAGTGTTTTTCTGACCAGTGTGTTTCTGACCAGTGTATTTCTGACCACTGTGTTTCTGACCACCATGTTTCTGACCACTGTGTTTCCGACCACTATGTTTCTGACCAATTTGTTTATGACCAGTGTGTTTCAGACCACTGTGTTTGTTACCACTGTGTTTCTGACCAGTGTGTTTCTGACCAGTGTGTTTATGGCCACTGTGTATCTGACGACTGTGTTTCTAACCACTGTGTTTCTGACACCTGTGTTTCTGACCACTGTGTTTCTGACCACTGTGTTTATGAGCAGTGTGCTTCTGACCAGTGTGCTTTTGACCAGTGTGTTTCTGACCAGTGTGTATCTGACCACTGTATTGCTGACCACTGTGTTTCTGATCAATGTGTTTCTGACCACCGTGTTTCTGACCACCGTGCTTCTGACCAGTGCGTTTCTGACCAGAGTGTTGCTGACCACTGTGTTTCCGACCAATTGTTTCTGTCCACTGTGTTTCTGACCACTGTGTTTCTGAGCACTATGTTCCTGAGCACTGCGTTTCTGACCAGTGTGTTCCTAACCAGTGTGTTTCTGACCTCTATGTTTATGACCACTGTATTTCTGACCAGTGTGTCTCTGACCAGTGTGTTTCTGACCAGTGTGTTTCAGACAAGTGTGTCTCTGACCACTCTGTTTCTAACCCCTGTGTTTCTGACCAGTGTGTCTCTGACCAGTGTGTTTCTGACCAGTGTGTTTCAGACAAGTGTGTCTCTGACCACTCTGTTTCTAACCCCTGTGTTTCTGACCAGTGTGTTTATGACCAGTGTGTTGCTGACCACTGTATTTCTGAAAAGTGTGTTTCTGACCACTCTTACTCCGACCAGTGTGTTTCTGACCACTGTGTTTCTGACCATTGTGTTTCTGACTAGTTTGTTTCTGACCACTGTGTTTCTTACCACTGTGTTACTGACCCGTGTGTTTCTGACCGCTGTATTTCTGACCACTGTGTTTCTGACCAGCGTGTTTCTGACCAGTGCGTTTCTGACCACTGTGTTTCTGACCACTGTGTTTCTGACCACTGTGTTTCTGACCACTGTGTTTCTGACCACTTTGTGTCTGACCAAAGTTTTTGACCACTGTGTTTCTGACAAGTGTGTTTATGACCACTGTGTTTCTGACCAGTGTGTTTCTGACCACTGTGTTTCTGACCAGTGTGTTTCTGACCACTGTGTCTCTGACCACTGTGTTTCTGACCAGTGTGTTTCTGACCACTGTGTCTCTGACCACTGTGTTTCTGACCAGTGTGTTTCGGACCACTGTGTTTGTTACCACTGTGTTTCTGACCAGTGTGTTTCTGACCAGTGTATTTCTGACCACTGTGTTTCTGACCACTATGTTTCTGACCACTGTGTTTCTGACCACTGTGTTTCTAACCAGTATGTCCCTGACCAGTGTGTTTGTGACCACTGTGCATATGACCACTGTGTTTGTGACCAGTGTGTTTCTGACCAGTGTTTTTCTGACCAGTGTGTTTCTGACCAGTGTATTTCTGACCACTGTGTTTCTGACCACCATGTTTCTGACCACTGTGTTTCTGACCACTGTGTTTCTGACCAATTTGTTTATGACCAGTGTGTTTCGGACCACTGTGTTTGTTACCACTGTGTTTCTGACCAGTGTGTTTCTGACCAGTGTGTTTATGGCCACTCTGTATCTGACCACTGTGTTTGTAACCACTGTGTTTCTGACCACTGTGTTTCTGACCACTGTGTTTATGACCACTGTGTTTATGAGCAGTGCGTTTCTGTCCAGTGTGCTTTTTACCAGTGTGTTTCTGACCAGTGTGTATCTGACCACTGTATTGCTGACCACTGTGTTTCTGATCAATGTGTTTCTGACCACCGTGTTTCTGACCACCGTGCTTCTGACCAGTGTGTTTCTGACCAGTGTGTTGCTGACCACTGTGATTCTGACCAGTGTGTTTCTGTCCACTGTGTTTCTGACCACTGTGTTTCTGAGCACTTTGTACCTGAGCACTGCGTTTCTGACCAGTGTGTTCCTAACCAGTGTGTTTCTGACCACTGTGTTTATGACCACTGTATTTCTGACCAGTGTGTCTCCGACCAGTGTGTTTCTGACCAGTGTGTTCCAGACAAGTGTGTCTCTGACCACTCTGTTTCTAACCTCTGTGTTTCTGACCAGTGTGTCCATGACCAGTGTGTTGCTGACCACTGTATTTCTGAAAAGTGTGTTTCTGACCACTCTTATTCCTACCAGTGTGTTTCTGACCGCTGTGTTTCTGACCATTGTGTTTCTGACCAGTTTGTTTCTGACCACTGTGTTTCTTACCACTGTGTTACTGACCAGTGTGTTTCTGACCGCTCTATTTCTGACCACTGTGTTTCTGACCAGCGTGTTTCTGACCAGTGCGTTTCTGACCACTGTGTTTCTGACCACTGTGTTTCTGACCAGTGTGTTTCTGACCACTGTGTTTCTGACCACTGTGTGTCTGACCAAAGTTTCTGACCACTGTGTTTCTGACAAGTGTGTTTATGACCACTGTGTTTCTGACCAGTGTGTTTCTGACCACTGTGTTTCTTACCACTGTGTTTCTGACCAGTGTGTTTCTGACCACTGTGTTTCCGACCACTATGATTATGACCACTGTGTTTCTGACCAATTTGTTTCTGACCAGTGTGTGTCTGACCACTGTGTTTCTGACCACTTTGTTTCTGACCAGTGTGTGTCTGACCACTGTGTTTCTGACCAGTGTGTTTCTGGCCACTGTGTTTCTGACCAGTGTGTTTCTGACCACTGTGTTTATGACCACTGTGTTTCTGACCAGTGTGTCCCTGACCAGTGTGTTTGTGACCACTGTGCATATGACCACTGTGTTTGTGACCAGTGTGTTTCTGACCAGTGTTTTTCTGACCAGTGTGTTTCTGACCAGTGTATTTCTGACCACTGTGTTTGTGACCACTGTGCATATGACCACTGTGTTTGTGACCAGTGTGTTTCTGACCAGTGTTTTTCTGACCAGTGTGTTTCTGACCAGTGTATTTCTGACCACTGTGTTTCTGACCACCATGTTTTTGACCACTGTGTTTCTGACCACTGTGTTTCTGACCAATTTGTTTCTGACCAGTGTGTTTCGGACCACTGTGTTTGTTACCACTGTGTTTCTGACCAGGGTGTTTCTGACCAATTTGTTTATGGCCACTGTGTATCTGACCACTGTGTTTCTAACCACTGTGTTTCTGACCACTGTGTTTCTGACCACTGTGTTTCTGACCACTGTGGTTATGAGCAGTGTGTTTCTGACCAGTGTGTTTTTGACAAGTGTGTTTCTGACCAGTGTGTATCTGACCACTGTATTGCTGACCACTGTGTTTCTGATCAATGTGTTTCTGACCACTGTGTTTCTGACCACCGTGCTTCTGTCCAGTGTGTTTCCGACCAGTGTGTTGCTGACCACCGTGTTTCTGACCAATGTGTTTCTGTCCACTGTGTTTCTGACCACTGTGTTTCTGATCAGTGTGTTTCTGACCACTGTGTTGCTAACCAGTGTGGTCCTGACCAGTGTTTTTCTGACCACTTTGTATATGACCACTGTGTTTCTGACCAGTGTGTTTTGTGACCAATGTGTTTCTGACCACTGTGTTTTTGACCAGTGTGTTCCTGACAAATGTGTTTCTGACCACTGTGTATATGACCATTGTGTTTCTGACCAGTGTGTTTCTGACCAGTGTGTTTCTGACCAGGGTGTTTCAGACCAGTGTGTTTCGGACCACTGTGTTTCTGACCACCGTATTTCTGACCAGTGTGTTACTGACCTTTGTGTTTCTGACCACTGTGTTTCTGACCAGTTTGTTTCTGACCACTGTGGTTCCGACCACTGGGTTTCTGACCACCGTGTTACTGACCTGGGTGTTTCTGACCACTGTATTTCTTACCACTGTGTTTCTGAGCAGCGTGTTTCTAACCAGTACGTTTCTGACCACTGTGTTTCTGACCACTGTGTTTCTGACCATTGTGTTTCTGACCAGTGTGTTTCCGACCACAGTGTTTCTGACCACTGTGTTTCTGACCAGTGTGTTTATGACCACTGTGTTTCTGACCAGTGTGTTTCTGACCAATGTGTCTCTGACCAGTGTGTTTCTGACCACTATGTTTCTCACCACTGTGTTCCTAATCAGTGTGTTTCTGACCAGTGTGTTTCCAACCAGTGTGTTTCAGACCAGAGTGTTTCTGATCACTGTGTTTCTGACCCCTGTGTTTCTGACCAGTGTGTTTCTGACCAGTGTGGTTCTGACCACTGTATTTCTGACCAGTGTGTTTCTGACCAATGCGTTTGTGACCACTGTGTTTCTGACCACTGTTATTCTGACCAGTGTATTTCTGACCACTGTGTTTCTTACCAGTTTGTTTCTGACCACTGTGTTTCTCACCACTGTGTTCTTGACCAGTGTGTTTCTGACCACTGTATATCTGACCACTGTGTTTCTGACCAGCGTGTTTCTGACCAATACGTTTGTGACCACTGTGTTTCTGACCACTGTGTTTCTGACCACTGTGTTTCTGACCACTGTGTTTCTGACCACTGTGTTTCTGAGCAGTGTGTTTCTGACCACTGTGTTTCTGACCACTGTAATTCTGGCCAGTGTGTTTATGACCACTGTGATTCTGGCCAGTGTTTTTCTGACCACTGTGCTTCTGACCACTGTGTTTCTGACCAGTGTGTTTCTGACCACTGTGTTTCTGACCACTGTAATTCTGGCCAGTGTTTTTATGACCACTGTGTTTCTGACCAGTGTGTTTCTGACCAGTGTGTTTCTGACCAGTGTGTTTCTGACAACTGTGTCTTTGACCACTGTGTTTCTGACCAGTTTGTTTCTGACCAACGTGTTTCTGACCACTGTGTTTCTGACCACCCTGTTTCTGACCACTGTGTTTCTGACCACTGTGTCTCTGACCAATGTGTTTCTGACCACAGTGTTTCTGACCACTGTGTTTCTGACCACTGTGTTTCTGGCCACTGTGCTCCTGATTACTGTGTTTCTGACCACTGTGTTTCTGACCACTGTGTTTCTAACCACCGTGTTTCTGACCAGTGCGTTTCTGACCACTGTGTTTCTGACCAGTGTGTTTCTGACCAGTGTGTTTCAGACCAATGTGTTCCTGACGACTGTGCTCCTGACCACTGTTTTTCTTACAACATTGTTTCTGACCAGTGTGTTTCTGACCAGTGTATTTCTGACCACTGTGCTTCTGACCACCGTGTTTCTGACCACTGTGTTTCTGACCATTGTGTTTCTGACCAGTGTGTTTCGGACCACTGTGTTGCTGACCAGTGTGTTCCTGACCAGTGTGTTTCTGACCACTTTGTATATGACCACTGTGTTGCTGACCAGTGTGTTTCTGACTAGTGTGTTTATGACCACTGTGTTTCTGTCCACTGTGTTTCTGACCAGTGTGTTCCTGACCAGCGGTTTCTGACCAGTGTGTATATGTCCACGGTGTTTCTGACCAGTGTGTTTCGGACCAGTGTGTTTCAGACCATCGGTTTCGGACCACTGTGTTTCTGACCCCTGTGTTTCTGACCAGTGTGTTTATGACCAGTGTGTTTCTGACCACTGTATTTCTGACCACTGTGTTTCTGATGGGGGGGGGGGGGGGGGGGGGGGGGGGT
>SZWC01009045.1:21787-32928 GCA_023375785.1 Penium margaritaceum
GGGGGGGCCGTGTTGTGCTACCTCAACTCTAACTTCGGGCCTAACCCGTGGGGGGGTAGGGGGGGTGTCATAATGCGGTTGCAAATATGTCCTCCAGGTCGTCCACGGGACATCCCTCTAGGGGGGTGGGAGGGGGAATCCAGTGAAAGCACCTACGCGTAACAAATAAACAGAAACCAGCCTGCTGTCAAAGGGAGAAACCCTTTGCTATTTATTGAATAGCAAGTGCAAATACTTTCAACAAGTAGTGGAACGGTGTGGCTACCATGTACAATGACCAACCAGATTAGGCATGTGCCACTTACCATGACCAAATAGTTTTACTATGTGTGGTTATCGTTGACAACCCATACTATGGGACACGAATTGTCAGAGGGGGAAACAATGGGTTGGGAACACCAAGTACCACATAGCAAGCAAAAGGGGTTTCAATACGTTGTGGCACGGTGTGGAGACCATGCACGATGACCAACCAAAGTAGGCATATGTCACTGACCATGACCAAACAATGTCACTACGTGTGGTAAACTTTGACAACTAACAACACGAGTCACAGATGGTCAGGGTGGAAGGTAATGGTTTGTGAATACTAGTTATCTACTACCAAGTACAAATACCTTCAATATTTTGTGGCACAATGTGGCTTCAATGCACAGTGACCAACCAAAGTATGCATGTGTCACTAACCATGACGAACAAGTTTTACTTCATGTGGTCAACGTTGAAAATGCATAACACGAGTCACAAATGGTCAGAGGGGAAAAAAATGGATTGGGATGCCTATGTATTGGCTAGAAAGGACAAAGAACTTCGATACGTAGTGGCACGGCGTGGTTAATATGCACACCAAACAATCAAACTAGGCATATGTCACTGATCATGACCAGAGAATTTCAATATGGGTGGTCAACGTTGACCAACCATAACACGAGTCATAAACGATCAGGAGAGAAAACAATGCTATGAGAATGTCGGTTCTCAACTACCAAGTACAATGACCTACAATCAGTAGTAGCGCGGTGTGGCTACCATGCACAATGACCGACCAAAGCAGGCATATTCACTGCCTTTGACCAAAGAAATCCGCTGTGTGTGGTCCACGTTGACAACTCATAATACGAGTCACAAATGGTCAGAGGGGGAAACAATGGTTTGGTAACACCACGCATCACATAGCAAGCACAAGGGGCTTCAATACGTTGTGGCACGGTGTGGGGACCATGCACGATGACCAACCAAAGTAGGCATATGTCACTGACCATGACCAAATAGTGTCACTAAGTGTGGTAAACGTTGACAACTTACAACACGAGTCACAACTGGTCAGGGTGGAAGGTAATGGTTTGTGAATACTAGTTATCTTCTAGCAAGTACAAATACCTTCAATATGTAGTGGCACAACGTGGCTTCAATGCATAGTGACCACCCAAAGTATGCATCTGTAGCTGACCATGACGAAAGAAGTTAACTTCATGTGGTCAACGTTGAAAACGCATAACACGAGTCACAAATGGTCAGAGGGGAAAACATTGGGTTGGGAACACTAGTTATCAACTAGCAAGTACAAAGACCTTCAACGAGCAGTGGCACGGTATGGCTAGCGTGCACAGTGACCAACCAAAGGATGCATACGTCACTGACTACGACAAAATAACTCCACTGTGGTCAGAGGGAGAGACAATGGTTTGGGAAGCCTATGTATTGACTAGAAAGGACAAAGAACTTCAGTACGTAGTGGCAGGGTGTGGCTAATATGCACACCAAAAAACCAAACTTGGCATATGTCACTGATCATGACCACATAATTTCAATATGGTTGGTCAACGTTGACCAACCATAACACGAGTCACAAACAGTCTGGACATGAAACAATGCTATGGTAATATCCTTTCTCAACTACCAAGTACAACGACCTTCTGTCAGTAGTAGCACGCTGTGGCTACCATGCACAATGACCGACCAAAGTAGGCATATGTACTGCCTTTGACCAAAGAAATCCGGTGTGTGTGGTCAACGTTGCCAACTCATAATACGAGTCACAAATGGTCAGAGGGGGAAACAATGGTTTGGGAACACCAAGTATCACATAGCAAGCACAAGGGGCTTCGATACGTTGTGGCACGGTGTGGAGACCATGCACGATGACCAACCAAAGTAGGCATATGTCACTGACCATGACCAAGTCATGTCATTAAGTGAGGTAAACTTTGACAACTCACAACACGAGTCACAAATGGTCAGGGTGGAAGGTAATGGTTTATGAATACTAGTTATCTACTAGCAAGTACAAATACCTTCAATATGTAATGGCACAATGTGGCTTCAATGCACAGTGACCAACCAAAGTATGCATATGTCACTAACCATGACGAACAAACTTCACTTCATGTGGTCAACGTTGAAAACGCATAACATGAGTCACAAATGGTCAGAGTTGAAAGCAATGGATTAGGAAGCCTATGTATTGCCTATAAAGGACACAGAACATCAATATGTAGTGGCACGGTGTGGCTAATATGCACACGAAACAGTCAAACTAGGCATATGTCACTGATCATGACCAGAGAATTTAAATATGGGTGGTCAACGTTGACCAACCATAACACGAGTCACAAACGGTCAGGATAGGAAACAATGCTATGAGAATATCGGTTCTCAAATACCAAGTACAATGACCTTCGGTCAGTGGTAGCGCAGTGTGGCTACCATGCACAATGACCGACCAAAGTAGGCATATTTACTGCCTGTGACCAAAGAAATCCGCTGTGTGTGGTCCACGCTGACAACTCATAATACGAGTCACAAATCGTCAGACGGGGAAACAATGGTTTGGGAACACCACGTATCACATAGCAAGCACAAGGGGCTTCAATACGTGCTGGCCAGTGTGGGGACCATGCACGATGACCAACCAAAGTAGGCATATGTCACTGACCATGACCAAGTAATGTCACTAAGTGTGGTAAACTTTGACAACTCACAACACAAGTCACAAATGGTCAGGGTGGAAGGTAATGGTTTGTGAATACTAGTTATCTACTAGCAAGTACAAATACCTTCAATATGTAGTGGCACAATGTGGCTTCAATGCACAGTGACCACCCAAAGTATGCATATGTCACAGACCATAACGAAAGAATTTCACTTCAGGTGGTCAACATTGAAAACGCATAACACGAGTCACAAATGGTCAGAGGGGAAAACAATGGATTGGGAAGACTACTTATGAACTAGCAAGTACAAAGACCCTCAACAAGCAGTGGCTTGGTATGGATAGCGTGCACAATAACCAACCAAAGGATGCATACATCACTCACTAGGACGGAAAAATTCCGCTATGTGTGGTCAACATTGACAACTCATAACACGAGTCACCAATGGTCAGAGGGAAAGAAAATAGTTTGGGAAGCCTATGTATTTGCTAGAAAGGACAAAGAACATCAATATGTAGTGGCACGGTGTGGCTAACATGCACACCAAACAACCAAACTAGGCATATGTCACTGATCATGACCACGGAATTTCAATATGGGTGCTCAACGTTGACCAACCATAACACAGGGCACAAACGGTCAGGACAGGAAACAATGCTATGGGAATATCAGTTCTCAACTACCAAGTACAACGACCTTCAGTCATTAATAGCACGGTGTGGCTACCATGCACAATGACCGACCAAAGTAGGTATATGTACTGCCTTTGACCAAAGAAATCCGCTGTGTGTGGTCAACGTTGACAACTCATAATACAAGTCACACATGGTCAGAGGGGGAAACAACGGTTTGGGAACACCAAGTATGACTAGGCACAATGGGCTTCAATACGTTGTGGCACGGTGTGGAGACCATGCACGATGAGCAACCAAAGTTGCCATATGTCACTGACCATGACCAAGTAATGTCATTAAGTGTGGTAAACATTGACAACTCACAAAATGAGTCACAAATGGTCAGGGTGGAAGGTTATGGTTTGTGAATACTAGTCATCTACTAGCAAGTACAAATACCTTCAATATGTAGTGGCACAATGTGGCTTCAATGCACATTGACCAACCAAAGTATAAATATGTCACTAACCATGACGAACAAAATTCACTTCATGTGGTCAACGTTGAAAACGCATAACACGAGTCACAAATGGTCAGAGGGGAAAACAATGGATTGGGAAGCATATGTATTGCCTAGAAAGGACACAGAACTTCAATACGTAGTGGCACGGTGTGGCTAATATGCACACCAAACAATCAAACTAGGCATATGTCACTGATCATGACCAGAGAATTTCAATATGGGTGGTCAATGTTGACCAACCATAACACGAGTCACAAACGGTGAGGAGGGGAAACAATGCTATGAGAGTATCGGTTCTCAACTACCAAGTACAATGACCTTCGGTAAGTAGTAGCGCGGTGTGGCTACCATGCACAATGACCGACCAAAGTAGGCATATTTACTGCCTTTGACCAAAGAAATCCGCTGTGTGTGGCCCACGTTGACAACTCATAATACGAGTCACAAATCGTCAGAGGGGGAAACAATGGCTTGGGAACACCACGTATCACATAGCAAGCACAAGGGGCTTCAATACGTTATGGCCAGTGTGGGGACCATGCACGATGACCAACCAAAGAAGGCATATGTCACTGACCATGACCAAATTAATGTCACTACGTGTGGTAAACTTTGACAACTCACAACACGAGTCTCAAATGGTCAGGGTGGAAGGTAATGGTTTGTGAATACTAGTTATATACTAGCAAGTACGAATACCTTCAATATGTAGTGGCACAATGTGGCTTCAATGCAATGTAACCACCCAAAGTATGCATATGTCACTGACCATGACGAAAGAATTTCACTTCATGTGGTCAACGTTGAAAACGCATAACACGAGTCACAAATGGTCAGAGGGGAAAATAATTGGTTCGGAACACTGGTTATCAACTAGGAAGTACAAATACCTTCAACAAGCAGTGGCACGGTATGGCTAGCGTACACAGTGACCAACCAAAGGATGCATACGTCACTGACTACGACCGAATAAGTCCACTACGTGTGGTCAACATTGACAACTCATAACACGAGTCACAAATGGTTAGAGGGAGAGAAAATGGTTTGGGAAGCCTATGTATTGCCTAGAACGGACAGAAAACTTCAATACGTAGTGGCACGGTGTGGCTAGTATGCACACGAAGCAACCAAACTAGGCATATGTCACGGATCATGACCACATAGTTTCAATATGGGTGGTCAACGTTGACCAACCATAACACGAGTCACAAACGGCCAGGACAGGAAAAAATGCTATGGGAATATCGGTTCTCAACTACCAAGTACAACGACCTTCATTCAGTAGTAGCACCGTGTGGCTACCATGTACAATGACCGACCAAAGTAGGCATGTGTACTACCTTTGACCCAAGAAATCCGCTGTGTCTGTTCAACGTTGACAACTCATAACACGATTCACAAATGGTCAGAGGGGGAAACAATGGTTTAGGAACACCTTGTATCACATAGCAAGCACAAGGGGCTTCAATACGTTGTGGCACGGTGTGGAGACCATGCACGATGACCAACCAAAGTAGGCATATGTCACTGACCATGACCAAATAATGTCACTAAGTGTGGTAAACTTTGACAACTCACAACACGAGTCACAAACGGTCAGGGTGGAAGGTAATGGTTTGTGAATACTAGTTATCTACTAGCAAGTACAATTACCTTCAATATGTAGTGGCACAATGTGGCCTCAATGCACAGTGACAAACCAAAACATGCATATGTCACTAACCATGACGAACAAATTTCACATATGTGGTCAATGTTGAAAATGCAGAACACGAGTCACAAATGGTCAGAGGGGAAAACAATGGATTGGGGACACTAGTTATCAACTAGCAAGTACAAAGACCTTCAACAAGCAGTGGCAGGGTATGGCTAGCTTGCACGTTGACCAACCAAAGGATGCGTATGTCACTGACTACGACAAAACAAGTCCACTATGTGTGGCCAACACTGACAACCCATAACACGATTCACAAATGGTCAGAGGGAGATACAATGGTTTGGGAAGCCTATGTATTAACTAGAATGGACAATGAACTTCAATACGTAGTGGCACGGTGTGGCTAATAAGCACACCAAACAACCAAACTAGGCATATGTCACTAATCATGACCACAGAATTCTAGTATGGGTGGTCAACGTTGACCCACCATAACATGAGTCACAAACGAGCAGGACATTAAACAATGCCACGGGAATATCGGTTCTCAACTACCAAATGCAACGACCTTCATTCAGTAGTAGCACGTTGTGGCTACCATGCACAATAACCTACCAAAGTAGGCATACGTACTGCCTTTGACCAAAGACATCCGCGGTGTGTGGTCAACGTTGACAACTCATAATACGAGTCACAAATTGTCAGAGGGGGAAACAATGGTTTGGGAACACCATGTATCACATAGCAAGCACAAGGGGCTTCGATACGTTCTGGCACGGTGTGGAGACCATGCACAATGACCAACCAAAGTAGGCATATGTCACGGACCATGACCAAGTAATGTCACTAAGTGTGGTAAACTTTGACAACTCACAGCATGAATCACAAATGGTCAGGGTGGAAGATAATGGTTTGTGAATGCTAGTTATCTACTAGCAAGTAAAAATTTATTCAATATGTAGTGGCACAATGTGGCTTCAATGCACAGTGACCAACCAAAGTATGCATATGTCACTAACCATGACGAACAAAATTCACTTCATGTGGTCAACGTTGAAAACGCATAACACGAGTCACAAATGGTCAGAGGGGACAACAATGGATTGAGAGGCCTATGTATTGGCTAGAAAGGACAAAGAACGTCAATACGTATTGGCACGGTGTGGCTGATATGCAGACAGAACAATCAAACTAGGCATATGTCACTGATTATGACCAGAGAATTTCAATATGGGTGGTCAACGTTGACCAACCATAACACGAGTCACAAACGGTCAGGAGAGGAAACAATGCTATGAGAATATCGGTTCTCAACAACCAAGTACAATGACCTTCAGTCAGTAGTAGCGCGGTGTGGCTACCATGCACATTGACCAACCAAAATAGGCATGTTTACTGCCTTTGACCGAAGAAATCCGCTGTGTGTGGTCCACGCTGACAACTCATAATACGAGTCACAAATGGTCAGAGGGGGGAACAATGGTTTGGGAACACCATGTATCACATAGCAAGCACAAGGGGCTTCAATACGTTGTGACACGGTGTGGGGACCATGCACGATGACCAACCAAAGTAGGCATATGTCACTGACCATGACCAAATAATGTCACTAAGTGTGGTAAACTTTGACAACTCACAACACGAGTCACAAATGGTCAGGGTGGAAGGTAATGGTTTGTGAATACTAGCTATCTACTAGCAAGTACAAATACCTTCAATATAAAGTGGCACAATGTGGCTTCAATGCACAGTGACCACCGAACGTATGCATATGTCACTGACCATGACGAAATGAATTCACTTCATGTCGTCAACGTTGAAAACGCATAACACGTGTCACAAATGGCCAGAGGAGAAAACAATGGGTTGGGAACACTAGTTATCAACTAACAAGTACAAAGACCTTCAACAAGCATTGGCACTGTATGGCTAGCGTGCACAGTGACCAACCCAAGGATGCATACGTCACTGACTACGACCGAATCAGTCCACTATGTGTGGTCAACATTGACAACTCATAACACGAGTCACAAATGGTCAGAGGGAGAGAAAATGGTTTGGGAAGCCTGTGTATTGACTAGAAAGGACAAAGGACTTCAATACGTAGTGGCACGGTGTGGCTAATATGTACCCCAAACAACCAAGCTAGGCATATGTCACTGATCATGACCACAAAATTTCAATATGGGTGGTCAACATTGACCAACCATAACACGAGTCACAAACGGGCAGGACAGAAAAAAATACTATGGGAATATTGGTTCTCAACTACAAAGTACAACGACCTGCAGTCAGTAGTAGCACGGTGTGGCTACCATGCACAATGAGCGACCAAAGTAGGCATATGTACTGCCTTTGACCAATGAAATCCGCTGTGTGTGGTCAACGTTGACAACTCATAATACGCGTC
Source organism: Penium margaritaceum (assembly GCA_023375785.1). Lineage (NCBI taxonomy): Eukaryota > Viridiplantae > Streptophyta > Zygnematophyceae > Desmidiales > Peniaceae > Penium > Penium margaritaceum. The sequence goes on from SZWC01009045.1 coordinate 29,925, forward strand.
ACAAATGGTCAGAGGGGGAAACAATGGTTTGGGAACACCACATATCACATACCAAGCACAAGGGGCTTCGATACGTTCTGGCACGGTGTGGAGACCATGCACGATTACCAACCAAAGTAGGCATATGTCAGTGACCATGACCAAGTAATGTCAGTGTGGTAAACTTTGACAACTCATAACATGAGTCACAAATGGTCAGGGTGGAAGGTTATGGTTTGTGAATGCTAGTTATATACTAGCAAGTACAAATACCTTCAATATGTAGTGGCACTATGTGGCTTCAATGCACAGTGACCACCCAACGTATGCATATGTTACTGACCATGACGAAAAAATTTCACTTCATGTGGTCAACATTGAAAACGCATAACACGAGTCACAAATGTCCGGAGGGGAAAACAATGGGTTGGGAACACTAGTTATCAACTAGCAAGTACAAAGACCTTGAACAAGCAGTGGCACGGCATGGCTAGTGTGTACAGTGACCAACCAAAGGATGCATACGTCACTGACTACGACCGAATATGTCCACTATGTGTCGTCAACTTTGACAACTCATAACACGAGTAAAAATGGTCAGAGGGAGAGAAAATGGTTTGGGAAGCCTATGTATTGACTAGAAAGGACAAAGAACTTCAATACGTAGTGGCACGGTGTGGCTAACATGCACATCAAACAACCAAACTAGGCATATGTCACTGATCATGACCAGAGAATTTCAATATGGGTGGTCAACGTTGACCAACCATAACACGAGTCACAAACGGGCAAGACAGGAAACAATGCTATGGTAATATCGGTTCTCAACTACCAAGTACAACAACCTGCAGTCACTATGAGCACGGTGTGGCTACCACGCACAATGACCGACCAAAGTAGGCATATGTATTGCCTTCGACCAAAGAAATCCGCTGTGTGTAGTCAACGTTGACAACTCATAATACAAGTAGCAACTGGTCAGAGGGGGAAACAATGGGTTGGGAACACCAAGAATCACATAGCAAGCACGAGGGGCTTCAACACGTTGTGGCACGGTGTGGAGACCATGCACGATGACCAACCAAAGTAGGCATATGTCACTGACCATGACCAAGTTATGTCATTAAGTGTGGTAAACTTTGACAACTCACAACACGAGTCACAAATGGTCAGGGTGGAAGGTAATGGGTTGTGAATACTAGTTCTCTACTAGCAAGTACAAATACCTTCAATATGTAGTGGCACAATGTGGCTTCAATGCACAGTGACCAACCAAAGTATGCATATGTCACTAACCAGGACGAACAAATTTCACTTCATGTGGTCAACGTTGAAAACACATGACACGAGTCACAAATGGTCAGAGGGGAAAACAATGGATTGGGAAGCCTATGTATTGGCTAGAAAGGACAAGGAATTTCAATACACAGTGGCATGGTGTGGCTAATATGCACACCAAACAATCAAACTAGGCATATGTCACTGATCATGACCAGAGAACTTCAATATGGGTGGTCAACGTTGACCAACCATAACACGAGTGTCAAACGGTCAAGAGAGGAAACAATGCTATGAGAATATCGGTTCTCAACTACCAAGTACAATGACCTTTATTCCGTAGTAGCGCGGTGTGGCTACCATGCACAATGACCGACCAAAGTACACATTTTTACTGCCATTTATCAAAGAAACCCGCTGTGTGTGGTCCACGTTGACAACTCATAATACGAGTCACAAATGGGCAGAGGGGGAAACAATGGTTTGGGAACACCATGTATCACATAGTAAGCACAAAGGGCTTCAATACGTTGTGGCACGGTGTGGGGACCATGCACGATGACCAACCAAAGTAGGCATATGTCACTGACCATGACCAAATAATGTCACAAAGTGTGGCAAACGTTGACAACTCACAACACGAGTCACAAATGGTCAGGGTTGAAGGTAATGGTTTGTGAATACTAGTTATCTACTAGCAAGTACAAATACCTTCAATGTGTAGTGGCACAATGTGGCCTCAATGCACAGTGACCACCCAAAGTATGCATACGTCACTGACCATGACGAAATGATTTCACTTCATGTGGTCAACGTTGAGAACACATAGCACGAGTCACAAATGGGCAGAGGGGAAAACAATGGTTTGGGAACACTAGTTATGAACTAGGAAGTACAAAGACCTTCAACAAGCAGTGGCACAGTATGGCTAGCGTGCACAGTGACCAACCAAAGGATGCATACGTCACTGACTATGACCGAATAAATCCACTATGTGTGGTCAACATTGACAACTCATAACACGAGTCACAAGTGGTCAGAGGGAGAGAAAATGGTTTGGGAAGCCTATGTATTGACTAGAAAGGACAAAGAAATTGAATACGTAGTGGCACGGTGTGGCTAATATGCACACCAAACAACCAAACTAGGCATATGTTACTGACCGTGACCACATTATTTAAATATGGGTGATCAACGTTGACCAACCATAACAGGAGTCACAAACGGTCAGGAGAGGAAACAATGCTATGGGAATATCGGTTCTCAACTACCAAGTACAACGACCTTCATTCAGTAGTAGCACGGTGTGGCTACCATGTACAATGACCGACCAAAGTAGGCATATGTACTGCCTTTGACCAAAGAAATCCGCTCTGTGTGGTCAACGTTGACAACTCAGAATACGAGTCACAAATGGTTAGAGGGGGAAACAATGGTTTGGGAACACCAAGTATCACATAGCAAGCACAAGGGGCTTCAATACGTTGTGGCACGGTGTGGAGACCATGCACGATGACCAACCAAAGTAGGCATATGTCACTGACCATGACCAAATAATGTCACTAAGTGTGGTAAACTTTGACAACTCACAACACGAGTCACAAATGGTCAGGGTGGAAGGTAATGGTTTGTGAATACTAGTTATCTACTAGCAAGTACAAATACCTTCAATATGTAGTGGCACAATGTGGCTTCAATGCACAGTGACCAACCAAAGTATGCATATGTCACTAACCATGACGAACAA